>ML218075.1:0-42662 GCA_004785975.1 Popillia japonica
TAGATAAATCAATACTTAAATATAAAGTTTCTCGACTTATGTCAAACAGTGTATAAAAGTAATACAAAAAAATATGTCGGTAAAATAAGTAAATAATCAATAAAAACAGAGGAGTTCCAATCACAATTTATCAAATTTTTTACCTTACTCGAGAGATTGTACCAAATCAGTGACTAAAATATTGCGTTATCATAAGAATACCACATATATTAACTAATCAGAATATTATGGTATGTTGTATTGAATATCTGCTATTAATTTAGTTTTCAACATATGTAGGCATGTACGCACGTACATATACAGGGTGTCCTGGAAAATGTAGGAAATCTCTTGGATTCAGATATAATATTAAAAAATAAGATTACAAGTTCCCATATCTTTTTTTACTAGCGGCCCTCCCCACGGAGATACGGCCTCCTAAAAGACGCCACTGGAAAACAATTTTTCTTGAATAACTTTTAAACTACTTAATATAATTTAATATGATAAACAGTAGTAAGGACTTCTTAAAATACTGCCCTTAAACATAATTAGCTTGTTTAGTTTACCAGGGGCGTACCAGGTTGTACATGTTAATGCTGACATTTTTAACACCCTGTATGGTAAGGAGTTAAAAATAATAATTTGGATACCTTGAACATTAAGCTAAAGAAAAGGTACTCTTGTTCAGTGCCGATAAAATGAACCGTTATCGAGAAAAAAATAGTAAGGGAACGATGATTTCTAAATTTTTTGTCTGCAACAAATAAAACTGTTATCAGTATTAAAAACGCGCTGTTTTTACAAACGTTACAATGGTACCTACAAAATATTAATAAATATTGACGTGTGCATTTTAAATCTTTTCATATTTTTAACACGTTGATCATTTACTTCGATATCAATTTATTGAATTTTGAATATTTTGGTAAATTTCATTCGTACGGTGCAATTGGAGGAAAATATTTTGGATTCTATAGCTGATACTCCTTCAATAAGCACTCGAACATTAGCCGCGCAGCTTCAGACGAAAAAAACGATAATTCATGAAGTACTTAAATAACAGTTGTTACACCCTTATCATCTGCAAAAAGTGCACCAACTACTTCCTGAAGATTTTCCTAGCTGAATCCAGTTCGCGAGCTGGCTGTTAGATCACGAACGAACAAACCGAAACTTCATTAACACTATTGTTTTTACCGATGAAGCAAGGTTTACCAAAAATGGTATTGTCAATTTACATAGCTCATGTATGGGCTGATGGCAACCCTTCTGCCACTGTTGTTCATCATTATCAACATCAGTTCCAATCAATTAATGTTTGGGATGGAATAATTGGTAATTTTTTGATTGGACCATGTGTATTGCCACGACGATTGAATGGTGAACTTTATTTACAGTTTTTTCAGAACACTTTTCGGGATTCAATAGAACATTTGCCACTTGAAACCCGCCAGCGCATATATTTTATTCATGATGGAGCCCCACCTCACTTTAACGTTGCTGTACGGGACCACCTAAATAACGTCTATCCAAACCGTTGATAGGCAGAAGAGGTCCCATTGTCTGGCCTCCACGGTCTCCCGACCTAACGCCAATGGATTTTTATATGTGGGGTCATCTCAAAATTTGGTGTATTGCTCTCCGGTTGATACTAGGGAGGGACTTTTACGGAGAATCACATTTCATTGTGATGTGATAAGGAACAATGCCTGGGTTGTTGTGGCAAGTACACCAGTCTTCTCCTCGTCGTGCCCGCGAGTGTATCAGAGTTCACGGAGCCCATGTTGAACCCTTTTATGGAGTTTTTAATTGATTATCTCTAATTGTTTTCTAGTGGCGTCTTTTAGGAGGTCGTCTCTCCGTGGGGAAGCCCGCTAGGAAAAATAATTATGGGAACTTAATCGTAATCTTATTTTTTGATGTTCTATCTGAATCCAAAAGATTTCCCACATTTTCCAGGACACCCTGTATACATCTATGCATGTCGCCGCTTAAAACACTGCGGTTTATAACTTAATTCGGGCTTATACCCGCTTAGCCCGCTTTTAAGAAAGGTATTACTCCTTATGAAGACCATTGAAAGTTCTGCCATATACTGCACAGAACTTAGCTCCGAATAGTTTCTGATCTGATGTAGGTCCTTCTATTCTGGTATTGTTGATCAGTAGGTATTCAGAATGTGTTGACACAGAAATGTTAAATACATATAACAATATATTAATTAATTCATATAATAATAGTAATAAGTTGATGTTTGATATTTGGTGTTGAAACATTAAGAGGTTTGCTTATGCAGACATTGTATTATATTGGTTTCCGAGTTTTGCCTAATTTATAGTGGTGTAGAGTTTACTTGTGTAGCTCACTTTTAGTCAAGGTACTGTCTTGATTAATTTCCTGTTTAATTACTGCAATATCCTAAGTTACTTCAGCATAATTTCCAGCTTTTTTGTACCATCTAAATTTGTCTAAGTATTAGCAGAAACTCAGTATTGCCAAATCTTTTCTCTAATAGGTTCTGTATTCTATATCATAGCTCATTGACATGCAATTCGTGTTAACGGTTAAGTTCATACCAATATCGATTAACAACCATTGCAATGGTAGTGCAAATGTCTACTGCAGTTTTTCTTACTATAATATCACAAGCGTTGTAGATCGGAACAAACTAAATATAGTATTAAGTACGTACGCGAGTGTGTAAGTACATTTCTGTCATAAATGAATGCAATTTTTAAGCTCGCATATTTGTTGCCAAAACGCATTAAACAGCAGTAAGTTGGCGTTAGCTAGGTTCCGTTGGATTAGTGGATACAAATTAGTAAAAGTTCTGATCTGGACTTGTAATTAATAATATTATAATTAGTTTTGTGTAGTCTGGTGTTACAGGAAATCATATCGTACTTAAAACGAAGTTTCTAAATACTGTCATAAGTCATTTTGCAAACTGATGTCGGCAATCTTTTGCCCCGTAGTCATATCTTTATAGAACATGCGTATTTATTACGTCCATTCGCACACTACTATCAACTTATTTTTCAATCAATCTGTACATATGGCAAGTGTGTACGCACATAAATACAACCTATTATTTAATGTTTACTATAACGTCGAAGTTTGTCATACTTCAATTTATTTGGAAACTATAGCTTTAGCTGGAAATCTTTACCATAAAGTTTCGCATTAGTGGAACTATTTTTATCATGATGCAGTATTGACTAGTGTGACTATTGACAAATTAACTATATCTGGAATTTATAAAATAGATCGGTTGCCACAAACATGCAGAATATTTGTAAATTTATTATCTGGCTAATAAATATTTGTCAATATCAATTAATCAGATTTTTTTATAATATAAAAAAAGTATTCCATTAGGTTTTTAAAAGTATATATAAAAGTACCCGTGGAGGTTAATCTAGCTTTCGTGACTGTGCAGTTTACCTCTTCAAATTAATTAAACAAGAAAGAGAACATGGAAGCAGACGCTTTTAGCTTAATGGAAATATTTTTAATGAACCTGCAGTGTATGTAAATATTACATGTCGGTATATATAGACATCAGAAAGACTGGGTATGTACGTTACTGTTCAGAATAATAAAATTATCCCCTTAATTAACGACTTTTTTCTGGCAAAATTATTGCGATACAAGGTTCTTGCGTATTATACCTTCGTACGAAGAGTTTTTAATCAACGACGTACTAAAACGTAAAAGTTACGTATGTGTGATATGCCAACATATTAATTCTGAAAAAGGCTCGTTATCGCACGGTCAGTAAAATTTTTGGGTCCGTCGAAACCATGGATAGAATCGATACAAACAAAATATGTTGGCTTAAATTATTTTGTGTTGGCTAAGTACTTTGTTTTCACTTGTGAAGCCTATTAGACCCTTACATCATTTGAAATATTTAGTTATAGTTAACCTCACTTTAGTACACAATCACAGGATAGTGGAACTATCTGTACATTAGTATTGTATAGCTGTGGTCTAGACTGAAAAATTTGGAATATTAACCAGAAAATGATTTTCGCTTCTATCGTTAAGTGCAGTATCTTCAAGACACTACGATTTATATGTCTATATCTCTCTAGGTATAGGTACATCTACATGACATGGAAACTGCAACACCAAGAAGGGGTGCGAATTTTTTGACCTAATTTTGTAGAAACGTATAACTAGTCAAAGGCAATAATTGATTAAAATTTTGTTGCGATAGATCAAGTGGTCATGGCACATCTGACACTTCATTCAGTTTTCGTTGACATTAATGTGTGGTGTATTTATTGTTTGTTTCAAATTAATTTCAACGGTTTTGTCTTATCATACCTTTGTTTAACGTGTTTAAAGAGTTTTATTATGCCTAGAGTGCGGCAACGTGGAAATTATCGCCAATTAAGCGAATTCGACAGAGGTCGAATTGTTGGTTTGCGAGAAGGTGGTTTTTCATACAGGGAAATTGCAAACCGCCTTAACCGGAACCAATCCACCATTATGCGCTGTTATCAATCATGGACTAGGGAGGGTCAGGAAAGACGCCAAAGAGGAACCGGAGGCTGAAGAAGAACTAATGAGATACAGGACCGCCGCCTTCGCGTAATGGCACTAAGAGACAGGTTCTCCAGTACCAGATCGATTGGTGACGTGTGGTTAGGTAATCAAGGTCGTCCTGTAACCCTTCGAACCGTTTATCGTCGAATTAGGGGTTTCGGCTTACAATCTTATCGTCCACATCTTGTGTTACCACTTACGGCTCAACACCGACAGCAACGTTCGGAGTGGTGTAGATTGCGAATGCATTGGATCGTGGAGTGGCATAAGGTGGTGTTCAGTGATGAATCTCGATTTTGTCTAGGGATGCATGATGGCCGTATGAGGGTCAGACGAAGACGTGGGGAACGTCGTGATATTCAGTTTTCCGTTGAAAGGCATGTGCATCGGGCAGTGGGTGTTATGGTGTGGGGTGCTATAGCATATGGGAGTAGGTCTCAGTTGGTGTTCATCCAAACCACCATGAACGCCCAGCGTTACATTGACGAGGTGGTAGAACCCCATATTCTTCCATATCTTCAAACGCTCGAAGACCCACCTTCCCAGCAGGATAATGCCCCTCCCCACGTAGCGAGAATTTCTATAAATCGCTTCGAAGAGGCTCATGTCAATATCTTGCCATCCAAATCCTCCGACCTCTCGCCAATAGAACATGTGTGAGACATAATGGGACGAAAACTTATGAATTTAGCCAATCCCCCCAGACACTAATAGCTCTCCGTCATGAATTATAGGTTGCTTGAGACACCATACCCCAAGAGGATATCGACCACCTAGTCGTATCAATGCCACGAAGAGTGAGGGAGTGTGAAACTAATAGGGACGGCTCGACACATTATTAATAAAAATTATGTTAAATTGTGTTAGTCTTTTGCTTTTTCTCTTTGAAATTTTAATCAATTAATGCCTTTGACTAGTTATACGTTTCTACCAAGGTTGGTCAAAAAATTCTCACCCCTCTTGGTGTTGCAGTTTCCATGTCATGCAGCATATATCTATCTATAGGAAGCTACGTTCCAACCGAGACACAGTAATTATTAGGGTAATGTTTACTCCGCCCTTACTATTCTATATTATCGTACATAAGGGCACTTAGCAAAGGTCATTTCAAGGCCCTTTAAAGTAAGCGACAAATCTATCATTATGTAGTTCATTAATATCTTGACTACGGAAATAATTAAGAATTTTCGAATTCGATGCTATTATAGGTACGCCTTGGTCGTTTGTACCTTCGGAAAATAACTCATGATAAAGACTAAAATTAGCTTGCTCTTTGAACTCACCATCATATTTCTTGCCATATTATAATATAACTTCGATCGACATTTCAGATTTGCTTTTACTGCAGATACGAAGCGGCGAAGCTCACCGTCCAAGTAGTTGCACATGTATTTATTAGCAAAGATCTTTCAAATCTAAAAACCAAATTAGTAGTAATCGTGAATTTCCGTTTTTATTTCTATTAATTTCTATTATTTATTTCTTTAACAACGTTGAAATGTATCGAAAGTACGCTGTACACTGGTGGAAATAAGTGACGAGCACACCCTGTATAATCAGAACGCCTTGTTGTGACGCAATGAAATTTGGTATAAAGGTAGTACTAAACTACTACTACTGTAGCAGACGCGGGCGCGGCCGAACATAGGAAAGCACAACTGGCCGTAGCACCTCATCTACGTATCGTGTATCTTCAGGGGTTCAGATTATACACGATGTGCTCGTCAATTATTCTCAGCACTGTATGTAAGTACATATGTATAAATATAGATACTTTATCGTCGTATTATTCGTCGAAGTGCTTAGCGTATAGAGAATATGGCCACAATTAGTTGAGAGAAACATAATAATTGCAGTTTTATGAGTACAACATATGGGATAGAATATCTATATTTAAATAATCGCTCTGCTGAAGTGAAACAGTCTTTTTTTTCTTTTCATCCTGTGGGAGAAGCTTTCTAATAACTTGCTTTAGTTCTTTAATTTGCTACAGTGAATGACATGTATCGTGCAAAGTACACATACTTCCTCTATTTAATAGACTCTTAAAAATAAAAAACGTTAGGCAGGTTAGAATGTTGCTCCGAGCATACTATGTTATATATCCGAGAATCTGAGTGTGATCGGAAAATTACATATAAATTCGATTGGAAACCCAACCAGGCTATTTCTCAAGTAGATATAAATTCCAAGAAAACAAGACGTAGCCGATGGAAATAACCACCCTTGTTCGTTGGTTTGATGTGATTGCTTTTACGTAAAACCGGTTTCTGGCAAAAATGGAGTTATAAGAAGCAAATTGCCATAAATTCAGGAAACAGTAAAGTAAAGTAATATACTTATTAGGTCTTAACAATTTTCGTTAGGCTATTGTGTATTAAGAGATCACGTTAAAGATGAACATCTATTCAATATTATAAAGAAAACTGCTTTTGCATTACTGCCCGCAAATAATATAAAGTCAATATCGAGTCAATAGATCGATTCGATTCGATTCGAGTTGTATGATGGTGTTGGACATCGATAGTTTGTTGTGTAGACTGGATTACTGTGATAGGTTTTTCTTTTCATTTGTCTCTCACTTAATTAGTTAAGTTTAGTTTAGGATGGGGTTAAGTGGAAGAACAGATGCTACAAACTGTAGTAATCTGAACTTTGCCTCATATGCATTATCTTTTTATTAGGATTTATTATAATTTATGTTATGAGACGAAATAAAAGACAAATATTGGCAAATATTATAACATCAACCATAACTAACAAAAGAGAGAGAGAGAGAGAGCAGCAGAAAGATGACAGCAAAGGCCTTTCACTTTCGAATTATTATGGTACTATTGTTTAAATAAATCCACAGTTTATAGATGATGCAAAAAGATCACTACTAAACTGAATAATCAGTAAACTGTAGCTGTGTACCAACTGTGTTGATTCCAGTAACTGTTATATTTACCCTTGTAAATTCTATGAAAGATAAGATGACGGACCGGCAAAGCGTAATGGATATGATTTCTGTACATGAAAAAAGAGTGAAAGTAGGAAAAAATGAAAGCATATGAACCTGGAATGTGCGGGGTATAAACAGAAAAGAAAAATAATTATGTAGGGAATTTAGCCTGTTAGAACTGGACATTTTGACGATATCAGAAACAAAAGAGAAAGGGCAAGGCGAGCAAATACTAGATGAAGGTCACATATGGATTTATACCGGAGTACCGACAGAAAAACAAGCTGCGGCTGGAGTGCGATGTTTAATTAATAAGAAGTGGATAAGGAATCTGATACAATGGAAGGCACGCGCAGAAAGAATACTCACAGTAGAACTGAAGTTAAATGGTAAAATTACAATAATAATATCAGTGTATGGCCCTAATGAAGATGAGAATGCAGAAGTTAAGGACATGTTCTGGGAACAACTAAACGCAATAACAGAAAGTAGTCAAGGCGATATTTATGTGGCCGGAGATATGAATAGCAGAGTGGGAAAAGAGGAAGGTGGTACAGACGTGATGGGTAAATATGGAGAAGAGAAAAAAAATAATAACGGAAAACGACTGATTCACTACTGTCTATTAAATAATTTGCTAATAACCAACACCTTCTTCCAACATAAAGAAATCCACAAGTTTACGCGACAAGGACGAAAGCCACTACAAAAATCCATAATAGACTATATACTGATGGAAAAGGAAAAAGAAAAATAGTGAAAGACGGGTCCTTTAATCCACACTTAATTGCAAAAATAAAGAAAGAAGAAGAGATGGAGGAAAAAAGAAAAAAGTGTAATAAAGCATGAAACTATAAAACTCTACAAATTAAAGGTAGAGGAAACAGCCAGAAAATATAGGGATAGTGTGGAAATAAAGATAGAAGTGACTGAATTTACAAGTGAAAGACTGGAGGATCTGTGGACAATTTTACGTGACATACTTGTGGAAACAGCAGAACAGGTGTGTGGCGCAAAGGTAGTACATAATGAAAAAAACAAACGGCATGCTGGAACCAAGACATGAAACGAGCTATAACATTAAAACAGACTAAATGGATACTATATCTGGGAGATAGAACGGAGGCCAGATACGAAGCATACAAAAAAACAAAGACTTAAAGTAAATAAATTAGTGAGAGAAAGTAAAGTAAAGGGTAATTATGGCAAGTAGCGAGAAAAGACTGCTGAATAACCTGAACATCTGGAACGATAGTTTCCAAAAGTCTGGAATGAAAATAAATATACAAAAAATAAAATTAATGATGATAGGAAAACAGGAAGAGAAACTGCAGATACAATTACACAAGTGACACACTTTAATTACCTGGGAACTATTATAGAGAGGAATGGAAATCAGGAAATGGACGTAAATCGAAGAATTGAAAAAACAATAAAGACCGACCATGCCATTAGACAAAGTTTTATAAGAAAGAAGGAGATATCAAAGCAGACCAAAATGACGGTTTTCAAAACAATATACAGGCCAATATTAACATATGGCTGTGAAACATGGACATTCTCAGGATCTATATATGTAAAGTAAGATAGAGGCAGTCGAGATGAAGTATCTGAGAGCGGTCAAGGGAATCACAAGGAGGGATCGAATAAGAAACACAGAAGTACGTGGAGAGTTGCAAATTGAGCCGTCCCTGCGTTACATTGGAGGCAGACAGCTGAGCTGGTGGAGCCACATGCTGCTCATGGAAGAAAGTAGACCCATCAGTAGTATATGGGAAGACAGAGTTGGAGGAAGGAGAGACAGAGGGAGATCCAGAGGAACATGGGATAAGGCTATTGCCAGGCACCTGCAAATAAGACAAGTTACAGTGAAAGAGGCAAAAGAAATGGCACAAGACCGAAAATTATGGAAGAAGTTCACGAACACCGGAATAGATATGTAAAATAACATACATAAGTTGCACCCTACACCGAAAGGTAATAGGGGATTTGATTTTATATGTATATATATATATAATTCTATGGATTATGTTCAGCCCCTGACTAATGAAAGTGAATTTGTGCGCAGAGCGACGAATAGGACCAGTCGGAGAAAAGTGATAAATTAAAGCGGTATCGATTTAGTTGCGAATAAATCTTGTTCTTATAAACACAATACGCAATTTGTATTTGTAATTTAATCCCCACATCAAGTGATGCAAGTTAATAGTCAATTAATTACAACCTGGTCTTATTTTTATCTTAAACGAGAGAAGGAACTAGTCCCCTTTTACGTTTCTAATTAAGCGGATGTCTCTAATTTATTCATGACAAGAGACCTTTAATCTATTTAAATATCAAATTCTATCTTTGACAACTGATTGGAAATCTCTCAAGCAAGAAAAAGTATCACATTATTCTACAGAAGTTAGGTATACTGTTTTTAGGGTATAACACATTTCTTTGTCACAAGTTACTATGATACTTTCTAAATTTATTCATTTAAACTATTAGTCGTTTATGTCGACTTTTTAAGATTGCTTCATGTCGTTATTATAAAGTAAATAGAACAATTTATAAGATTGTATAAGAAGACGTACGTGGCGTGCGCCGGTTTGGATTAGTGGTTTATACTTTGTGTAAGCGAAGTTAGATAGTAGAAACTGCCGTATTGGTATAGTGATTGCCGACGATAAGTCATACTGGATGCGTTAAAGTGTTAAGAGTTTTTTTTCGGTAGTGTTCCTTAACCTATTTGCTTTTCGTAAACACGTGATAAGCGAGCGAGGTACAAGATACGGAAGAGGACCATAATGCAGCGAGCACGCGCGGGAAGTGTCGGATCGGGCGATGTATACGAGCTGTTCAAGCGTAAGCGCGGCGAAAATTTGGTAACGGACTCCGAGCCGTTCGCTCCTTCAAAACGACTAGAGCGATCCCCGGTGAGAAACCAGGCGCATGGTAGAGGCGAGGATAGTGGAGAATCTCAACTATTAGAAAGGGTAATAGAGGAGTTGCAAGGATTAAGAAAGGAGAATGCGCTAATGATAAAAGAGATTTCGGGTATGAGAGAAGAGATGCAGGAGTGGAAGCGCATATACGCAAAGGAGAGGGAAGAATGGAAAAAAGAAAAAAAGGTAATGGGAGAGAAAATAGAAAAACTCGAGGATGAGCTATGGAGTTTGCAGAAGAGGGAAAGAAGGAACAATCTGGTAATTAAAGGGGACGGCACAGAGAAGATAAGAACCAATGTAGACTGTCAAAGATTTATACAAGCGGAATTGGGAGTACAGGCACAGATACAATCGATGTATAGGGTAGGTGAGAAAAAGGAAGAGGAATGGTAGTTGCAACAGTTGGTAACTGGGAAGAAAAACGGCTAATAATGAGTAATAAACAGAAATTGAAAGGAAAAAGGGTATATATAGACGATGATCTGACGAAAAGGGAGAGGAAGATCCAGGGCAGGCTTATTGAAGTGGCAAAGGCGGAAAGAAACAGGGGAAAGCAGGTGAGAGTGGGGTACCACAAGATTAGCGTGGAGGGTAAATGGATGAGATGGGGCGTAGATATAGGAACAGAAGAAAATGAAAAAAACGATTAGGCGTTAAAGAAAGTTTGAAGGACGGTAGGAAGAAAAATGAAATCGGCACGGGCAAAATAAAAATGATGTTTTGGAATGTGGCGGGACTGATGAAGAAGTTGAAGGGGGGGGGGGTACAAGGAAGACGTAACGGCATACATGGAAGCGTTTGATGTAGTGGGGCTGGTTGAAACATGGATGCAGGAAGATGAATGGAAGGAAGGTGAGAATTTGCTGCCGAAAGTGTTCAAATGGAAGAAGCAGTGGGCGAAAAGGGAAAAAGAAAGAGGAAGGGCGAGTGGAGGAATTTTAATGGGAGTGAGAGATAGCATAAATGAAGTAACTAGAGCAAATAGGGAAGGACGAGAGGGGGCATTAGGTACGATAATAAAATGTGGGCAAGTGGAACTGGATATATGGTGCATTTATATCAACGGTAATATGAACGAGATATTAGGGTGGATTGCAGAGACCACGGGGGGAGCGAATGGAGATAGAAAAGTTATAATTGGAGGCGATTGGAATGCGAGGACTGGAATCATGGGAGTTCCCTACATTGATGAGTGGGGAGACCAAGTCGTGAGGGAATCCAAAGATAAGGTGGTAAATGGGGAGGGCCGGAAGATGATGGGATGGCTAAGCAGGAATGATTGGAGATGTCTGAATGGCTGGGCGAAAGATGACTTGTGTGGTGAGTATACATATGTAGGTGCTAGGGGAAGCTCGGTGACTGATTACGTGGTAGTAAGTGATAACATACGGAAGAGTATAGATGAATTTAAAGTGGGAGATAAGACTGGTTCAGATCATTTTCCTTTAGAGTGTGTATTTGAAGGAGTGACTGTAAAGAGGTATACGAGCGCAAGGAAGGAAGTGAGCTGTTGGAGTGAAAGGGGTATCCAAAGGTATCGAGAAAACCTTGGAAAGGTAAGATTTGGAGAGGTAGTGAGTATAGAGCAGCTAATGGAGTGTGTGAGGAAGGCAGTATGCAAGAAAGAGAGAGAGGGACGGGGTGAAACCTGGGTGGTTTGACGCCGAATGCATGATAGCGAAAAGGGGGTTGAGAGAAGCGGTGAGTAGGTTTAGACTGAGTCAAATAGATAGAGTGCAGTTGCTAGACGAACAAGGAAGGTACGAAAGGACAGTAGATAGAAAGAAGAATGAGTGGGAGGAAAGAGAAATAGAGAAAATTAGGGAGATAAAAGTCGAAAGTGAGGTGTGGGATTTAGTTAAAAGAGTGAAAGGGCCAAGAAAAAATGGGGCCGTCCTTATTACGATGAGTGAATGGGGGAAGTATTTCAGAGAGCTGCTTGATGGCGTGAATGTGGAAGGGAATCAGGTGCGAGGGAGGGAAGTAAACGTAAGGCCTGACGAGGACGGTGTAAGTATAGAGCTTGTGAGGGAGGTAATTGCATCGTTGAAGAAAGGTAAAGCATGTAGGGTCGACCAGGTGGAGAGTGAGGCATGGATGTGGGCAACAGACGAATGTATCAGGGTGTTGGCTGGTTTTCTGGATGAGATTTGGAGAGGAACGCGTGAATGGCCGGAAAGCTGGAAGTATGGTGTGATTGTGCCGGTGTATAAGAAGGGAAGTAGGGAGGACGTGAAGAGTTATAGGGGAGTGACAGTGATGAATACATGTTATAAGATCTTTGCGAAAGTGGCGCAGAGAAAATTAGAACGTGAAATAGATGAATTACAGCTGTTGCCACAGAGTCAGGCCGGGTTCAGGAAAGGAAGAAGCGCGATTGAGCAAGTATGGGTGCTAAACTATGTGATAGAGCGGGAGATTGCGAAGTCAGGGGGTAAGGTGTATGCACTGTTTTTGGATTTGGAAGCGGCGTACGATTCAGTGGACAGACAGTTGCTGATGGAATGTGGAGCGGGGTGGTATATCTCGGGGAATTAGGGCGAACGTGGAGAAAATGTATAGAACGACCAAGAGTGCGGTGAGATGTGGTGAGCAAATGAGTGAGTGATTTGAAACAAGAAAAGGGTTAAGGCAGGGTTGCCCCTTAAGTCCAATCTTGTTTAACATGTATGTGGCGAGAATGGAAGAGATGTTGTGGCTAGGCCAGGATGGAGGGGTGGTGTTAGGAAGGGAGAAAGTGTGGTGTCTGGCGTACGCTGACGATGTGGTGTGTGTGGCGAAGACGGTGGGAGAGATGAAAGGTATGATTGTCAGGTTGGAGAGGTTCTTTGAAAGAAGAGATTTACGTGTGAATGTGGGGAAGACAAAGTTGATGGTGTTTAAGAAAGGAGGAAGGAAAACGCGGGAGGAACAGTTTGAATGGAAGGGAGAAAAGATAGAGAGAGTGAGAACATTTAGATATCTAGGATACATGATGTGTGAGACGAACGGGACGAATGAGCATGTGAAGTATGTTTGTAAAAAGGAAAAATTGGCTATGGCGCAGATTTGGGAAACATGGGGAGCGAGAATGAGAGATTCGTTTAAAGCAAGAATGGTGGTATTAGAGGCATGTGTGAAAAGTATATTACTGTATGGAAGTGAGATATGGGGGGTGAGTGAGGAGAAGGAAATAGAAAGAGTGCAATTAATGTATGTCAAGACGTGTTTGGGTGTGGAAAGGTCGACCCCGGATTGTATTGTGTTGCAAGAGAGTCATAAAGAGAAGGTGAGGGTGAATGCGGTGAAAAGACTCGTAAGGTTTGAGCGCAAGGTGTATGGAAGGGAGGAAACTAAGATAGTAAAGGAGGTGTTGAGGCTAATGGAGGCGGAAGGGAAGAATGGAGTATGGAAGACAAGATGGGGAGAAAGAAGGAGGAGGATGTTTGAGGGGAGTGGGTGGTCAATGGAGTGTATGATGGAATGCAGAAGTAGGGGAATGTATATTGAAGAATTAGTGGTGGGTAGAATGCGTGAGATAGGTATGCAAGAGAGACAATGTGCGATTGCGAAAACGCTATAATAGAAAGTATGAATGGATACAGATTATAGGCGGACTACCAGAGTATCTGAGAGGCGGGATGAATGGAGAAGAACAAAGAATGATAGCACGTTTCCGATGTGGGAGTGAGGAAGGGGATGGTAAATACTGGAGAAGGGAGGATGACAGGGTATGTGTTTTATGTGGGAATGGAAGGGACAACAGCAGCATTGGGTGAGTGAATGTGGGGCGTTGTGATGGAGTGATGAAGAGAGAATGGAGGCGAGTAATTGGAGACGATGTTTGAATGAGAAAGGCGATGGTAGGAGATTTATGCGAGAGATTGTGAATGGAAAGAGACTGTGCAGGAGGATAGAGTGATTGAGAGGGGAGGGAGAGGTATTTGGTTTCGTTTGGCTTATGTTTGGATTCCGGTCACTTGCTTTGATTTGATTTTTTTTATTTTTGTGGTAGGGGATGAATTTTGCTTTGTTTTTGTTATTGTATGGAACGTACACATGTATATTGTAAACTATAAGAATCGTCACGTATAGTTTGTATTGAATTTTTTATGCCAATAAAGGTTATATATATATATATATATAAAGTAAATAACATGAATGTACATTACTGTCATTATGTAGCCTAAAATAAACTTTTCATGTACGATCAATAGACAACGTGCTATATCCACTATGCAAACATTTCATGCTAAAAAATAATTGTGCCTTAACCATTAATTTTCGCGAAACGTTTTTTTCCATTTATATCTATCGACTTTAAGCGTCGATATTAGCAATTACAAAATGCGGCTCCTTCAGTTCACGATACTACCCACATTGTACCTATATACCCCCTGTATATATTGTAATGATAATACTTAATCAGTTTTAATATGTCCCTCTTTTATTTATATTTTAATACAATAATAACGGACATTGACATTTTTTTTAAATTACAACTCAACTGACTTTTTAAAAACTAAACTGACATTCCCAACCTACTTAGCCTAACATTATATTAAAAATAATCCACTACAATTCCCCAAATTTAATTTATAATTTTCAAATTTATTTGAAAATTTTAAATTGTGATACAATTTATAATATATTTCTAAATTGATAATGATGTGAAAACCGAAGTATACGCAACTAAATAATATACTTACATAGGTATAGGTATAGTATGTATAGGTATAGTATGTGGATGCATACATATATAATATAGAAATACATGTGCATATGATTTATTGCTGAAAATTTACCATACGTTCTGCTTTGCATTAATAAAGGATAGAGGCGCAGAGGTATATTTAAAAGGTATACAAATCATGTTGAGGTTAGGAGTAATATTACGACTTTAATTAGCACACCACACAATTTTGTAACTTATGACGCCAATTTCCACGAATTGTATCCTCGTCAAAATTGAAAACACTGAATAGATATTTTTAGTAACGAAAAATCGACAAATATAATCATATTCATTAACTATTACTTAATTAACACATTTGTTAATCCAAACCTTTTACACTTTTTCAATACGCCTGTAAAAAGTATATACTGTACATTACATACCTTCACATACATACACATTTCACATAAAAAGAATATTAATACATGCAGCCAATATCTTTATTCTTCACCTATCCACAAACCGCCATTTCATGTGAGTTATTGAAGTGCTATAAATCAGACCAGCAGGACAGCATGCACTCATATATTTTAACCGTATTATTCGAATCATACAAACTTCGCCATCTCGAAGGAATTGAATCTAGGGGAAAATCTGCTGTTGGAGCAGTATTCTGAAAAGTTCGCTCGGCGTTTTTACTTTGGAAATAAATTGAAAGGTTTTCACTGAATTCATAGATTCCAGGAAAAAAATGTAGAAAGATAGATGTATCGAATTAAGTCAGGATTTAACTGTAATTCAAAATTTGCTGTATATTATACTCTGTTTTGTATTAACAAAAATAAATTGTAATAAATTGTTGTAAATTTAAATGATGAATAACAATGAAATCAAGTATTTGTTGTTTACACTTCGATATTTAACTAAATTTCAGGTATAGGTACAACGTATTTGTGAAAAAATATGTGCGCAATAATTTGAATATGTATTTTATTATTTGGATTATATTTGTAGTACATCAAATATATTACCATAAATATTGAATTTTAGAAATTTTAAATTGATGTTACATATACTATTATAAATTATAATAGAAAGAATATTGATTGTTTCCACATTGGTGAAACAAATTTCATTGCGTATATTGGATGTATGTTTAATAGGAGTCATTTCACAATTTCAAGATGGTAATCTAAGTACAATTTTATTACTCTGGTTTGCCATTTCGTCCACTGCGTACCTATACACGTATACTGTGATGAGTTAGTATTTCCAGAAACTCTAGTCGCAGCATGGAGGAATCAAACGTTATTTGTTTTTGAACTAACCACTTTTGCATGTCCGCCTTTCGTGTTGAAATCGTTGATATTTTATTCCCATTTTCAGCCACGGTAGGATGCATTATCCGTTTCAATAACACTATTGTCCAGTAATTTATTTAAAATATTATTGAACCACTCCCCAAAGACACTTGTATTCATTACATCGTGGTAATCGACTGTTTTCGTCCCTGAAATAGTAGTAACTCATTGTCAACACATATTAAACGTCTTCCTTTACCAGAGGGATTTTTTAGACCAATAGTTACACCATCTATAAATGCTTATCTGTGTGTTGTAACGTTAACATCTACCGAGATTTTTGCTCTTTTGTGTCCTTCATCGAACCATGATTCGCCTAAATAGTAGATAGGGGGGTTACTCATTTCTATATTTACTTCTGCAATTATGTTTTAAATATCTGTAAAACACTCTGTAATATATAAAACACTTAAATCATTAATACTCAAACTTATCTACTTAAAACTAAGCATTTTCATTAATGTATACCATGTTGAATGACTTATGGAAGCTATGTATATTTTGATCTTCCCTTATTTTGTTTAAGATTTTGTTTAATTTAGAAAGTTCTGCATCATAAAAAAGTCATGTACGATTGTTCTTATCATGAATTTAATAATATTGTCAAATGTAAATAGGAGCGAGTTTCTTCGAACTCGTTTCAATGCTGGTGAAATTAGTCCTTTAGCTTTATAAGTATTCACCAATAATACGATAAGCACTTATCTTTGAAGCACCTATTATTATTGTTAAATATAACTAGGTATATATCTTTATGACTTGACTATTTATTTATGTTACCTAAAATGTTTGCAGTGTTATCTGTGTTTTCTTTATTGTGGGATTACTACCAATAATTTTGTTGCATATGTTCAGTACAGGTTGCTTTTCCAAATTTTTACAAGAAAATAATTAAAAAAACCAATTTTATTATTTAAACACAGTAGAAGCACAAAAAGATAATAACAGCAAAATATTTAACAAAAAAAAATTTACTCAATCTGCTATGTCTACAGTATGGCGACGTATGAAAAACAAAAATAAAAATATAACTAGATCGGAAACGTTTTCTTCGGGATATATGTATGTATTTATAGGTAGGTTTGTGGAGTGCATGATTCTAATACAGTATTGCAGGGAACAATCAAACAATATGTATTACATTGAGTTGCGAGTTACATACCAAATATTCCTCTTGTCTGTTTATCCGTTATTCCTGCAATTCCGCATCGAGATGGAATTCATAGCAAACAGTCAGTTTATACTTGTGAACATTTACATTAATGTAGTTGTACATAAATTTCCACTTTATATCTGCAATGGCCCATCTCCACAGCGGCATATATTGATATATTACATTAGTTAAAAAAAATGTTATATGCACCTATATAACACTGGTCAACAGGTTTTTTTTTCTTACACTCTGATAGGTGTACGTTATGCGCTTTTTGATTGTAATTCTGAAAATATCTTCAAAAATTGCTATCACGTCAGGTTTCCGAGATATGTTTTTTTTATACATACATATAAGTATTAGATGTGTACAATATGTCTAAAGAGCAGCATAGACAATATATTACACCTTTAATAGAAAAATCGTATAAGCTTTATTTTAAATTGAAAATTACAAATCAAGACAAGTTGTGGACCCCTCACAATGTCTGCGCACGATGCCTCATAAAATACTCTTGCCACCATTACACAAATTAGATCTGATGAAGAATTTCATCAAAGCATTGGACAAAGAAGAACCAGGATTTCGATACCTTAAACAAAAATTTCCTAATATATCTGCGGCAAAACTTAAAGAGGGGATTTTTATAGGACGCCAGGTTAAACTGTACAACAGGATCGAGAATTTGACGTCCTCTTGAGGGATTTAGAACGGACTGCTTGGGATGCATTTAAAAGTATGACAAAGAATTTCTTAGGAAATAAAAAATCTGAAGATTACGAGGAAATTGTTAGTGAACTTCTTAGAAGTTACCATCCATTAGGCTGTAATATGAGTCTTAACACGTTGAGTGACACCATGTACAAAAAAAAAATCGGGCCGCTAGGCCAGAATTTTTTTTGTCGAATTACTAAAAAATAAGTTTATACATATACAGGGTGCCCACCTAGTACGCGGAAGTCCAATATCTTGATTCATAAGAGGCAACTGATTTTTTTTTTGTTTTGTTAACTCAAGATCTACAAACTAAAAATAATGTCGAGTATACAGGGTGTTCCATTTCTTCTGGACGGATATCAACTTTGTTTTTTTAAACGTAAACCTATATTTTTTATCATTTATTTTGAATCTCCATGAAAAACAAATAGTACTTTATGTATAGTACTCATATGAAAAACTTAACGGTTTTTGAGATATTTAGCTTGTTATGTTTTTTTATTCGATTGCCGGTAATCATAATATCGGAAATTCTCTGGTTATGCTAATCAACAGAAAGAATATTTTTCGACCAAATGTTAAGCAACAATGGCTCTTCAGAATGCCATGTCAGAAACTGAGCTACAATATACAGAGTACACAAAAAATCTTGTCAAATTTGAGGACGAAAAACATGAAAAATCTCCGTTAGTTCAAATAGAACACCCTGTATATTATTGGTCAGTAAAATGCACAGTTTAATATACTACAACTTTGCTATAGCTTTCCCTATACCTAACCTTAATAGTTTAAGAGACAAACGCAATATCATGGTAAAGAAGTGCCCCACTCTAAATTTACTCCACTTAAACGAACAAGAAACAAAGAGAAAACTAAAGAAATTGGTCGAAATGTCCACCGCTCTTTTCTATGCATAACATAATCCTATTTTGAAAATTTCTTGTAACATTTCTCAAAATTTGTGGGGTTATTGTAGAGAACGCGTTCCTATTTGTTTGAATCAGGTCTTCAATGCTTGTTGGTTCTACTACGTACACCTTATCTTTAATAAAACCCCACAAAAAAAATCTAAGCACGTTAGGTCGGGTGATCGTGCGGGCCATGGAAATGTACCGCCCCTGCCTAACCATTTGTTTGGATATCTGGTGTTTAAATGTTGTCTAATCTAAAACAATAATAATTATGAAGAATAAACACTATGTTCATGAACAAGATTACCAATAATGTGGAATGCGAAGGAGCACAATCGTGTTGAAAGCAATGTCGGTCAATAACATCTGGTGGAATATTTACTGGCAGCATATCTAAGTCATTTTGTAAAAAGTTCAAATACACTTCACCAGTGTCCTTCAAAAAAATTTGATCCAACAATATGTTCTCCACATATTCTAGCCCACATATTCATTTTGAAACGGTGTTAAGTATGTATCACCCGTGCTAACCTGGGGTTTTCATGTGCATAATGGTGATAATTGTGTCCGTTGGCTCAGCGTGTATTTGGAAATGATGCTTCATCCGTGAATAAAACATTGGAAAAAAAATTGGATCCTCTTGATTTCTTTCACGTGCCCAATTACAAAACTGCAAACGGTTTTGCAATTCCAGGTTTGATAATGATTGGTGGTAGTAGTAGTGGTAAGGGCGAAACTTATTTTTTCTCAATGATTTACTCACTAAGCTCTTGGAAACCCCAATCTGATCGCTGATTTGCACTAGAACAGGCATGGATTTTCTACAACTGACGCCACAATAGTGATTTGACTATTCTCGTTGCTGGCTTCATGTGTTCTTCTAGTTTTCTCATAATTTGCATTCGCCCTCATTCCAAATCTCTCCCTCAACTTTTCAAAACAGTCAGTGCCGAGGATATCGTTCTAAATCTGGATGATTTGCCTTATAAATACGAATTGCTAGTAAACAATTACCATGAGCTTCTCCTATGGTATACACCATATTTATCAATTCTCCTTGAGAATAATTCATAGTAAACCAATTTCCATTGAATGAACTCTCATTTGAATTTAATTCAATTCAGTTTATAACAGTTACTTGAATCGCCACCAAAAATGTTTAATACGATGTCACGACACCTGAATGGCATTTCAGCTTTAGTAAAACCAAGCCTACTTCAATAAGAGAACCAATGCAGTATGTAGTAGAAAGATACAAGAACCTAATGATAATAATAAGATCTATAGCAAAATTTTTGGGTTATTTTTGGAATGGTGGACATTTCGAGCAATTTCTTTAGTTTTCTTTTTGTTTTTTGGAGTTTTTTTGTTCTTTTAAGTGGAGTAAATTTAAAGTGGGGCACTTTTTTACCATGATATTGCGTTTGTCTCTTAAACTATTAAACTTAGGTATAGGGAAAGCTATAGCAAAGTTGTAGTATATTAAACTGTGCATTTTACTGACCAATAATATACAGGGTGTTCTATTTGAATTAACGGAGATTTTTTATGTTTTTCGTCCTCAAATTTGACAATACTTATTGTGTACTCTGTATATTGTAGCTCAGTTTCTGACATGGCATTCTGAAGAGCCATTGTTGCTTAACATTTGGTCGAAAAATATTCTTTCTGTTGATTAGCATAACCAGAGAATTTCCGATATTATGATCCCAGAAATCGAATAAAAAAGCATAACAAGCTAAATATCTCAAAAACCGTTAAGTTTTCCATATGAGTACTATACATAAAGTACCATTTGTTTTTCATGGAGATTCAAAATAAATGATAAAAAATATAGGTTTGCATTTAAAAAAACAAAGTTGCTATCCGTCCAGAAGAAATGGAACACCCTGTATACTCGACATTATTTTTAGTTTGTAGATTTTGAGTTAGCTAAACACATCAAAAATGAAAAAATCAGTTATGCGTCTTATGAACCAATATATTGGACTTCCGCGTACTAGGTGGGCATCCTGTATATTACCTAGGCCATTTGCAGGTTAAAATTATGAAAAAAAATGTTAATTGAAGCAAAAATAAAAAATGGTGACACGTTGGTCTCATGGAGCCACGAAGTTCTAATTTTGACGAAGAACGTACTGGTTTTCTAGCAGAGTTGTACGAAGGGGTTTTGTTTAACAAAACCCCTTATGACTTTTCCCAATGAATTTTAACCAAATTTTATTTCATAGTATGTAAATGCTGCAAACTACAAATAGCTAGATGCTCTACCCTACAGATGAGTATAACTCTAAAAGGCCGTGGTGAAGTGGGACCTTATAGCCTAGTAGACAGATAATAATGACATTACATTGTTTGCTATATGCAACTGTATACAAGCGTCTAGACGCCGAGCCGCGTCTATACATTGCCTTTTATAACTTAAGATCCAGAAGCGAAACAAGTATTGTCGCAGTATATTACTGTATCGAAGTTGTTCGATTGAATCCACAAATAAATTTTGAACTTGACACAGCATGAAAAAGTAGTGATAGAGTATTTGATTCTTCAGTGTTGTGTTCAGTTTTTAGACACAAGAAACGGCTTGAAATATATTCTGTTTCTCGAAAGACCTATTAGTTACTTATTTCGGCTATAACCTCACAAAGATTAAACAGTAATTTAACACTCACTAAATAATAATGCAGATATAATACTATGTAAAAGATATCGAAATCAGTGACCGGCGCCTCCACCAAAACTGTTTCGTCTGTAATAAAAAATTTGTTCAGCTGGAACATTTGTTTGGCAGGTACTAAATTATATTAATCAAGCAAATATCTGAAGCTGTACCTAGCTTACAAGTACCGCTAAAAACAAAATATCAACTTTCTCAGTGATGTCGCGAGGCGATATCCCTTTTCTTACTTTTTCATATTCTTCTAGACTTCTAGACTTAACAAAAGCTTTTGACTCAATGTCACACAAAATTCTTTTAAACAAATTATATAACTACGGTGTAAGAGGCGTCTCTTATAATTGGTTTGCGTCATACTTATCTGGCAGGCGACAAATAACAAAACTTAATTCCCAACAGGGAAATATTTACTCGGACCCTGCGGATATTACTATAGGTGTGCCGCAGGGAAGTATCTTAGGGCCAATGCTATTTTTAATATTTGTTAACGATATTTCCGTCAATGCTGTAGCTGACCACAGGATAGTAAACTTTGCAGATGACACGAGTTTACTGTTTTGGGGTAGTGATTTTATATCTCTTCAAGATGCGGGTTCTTTGTTGTACAGCAATATCCTACACTGGTTTCAAAGCAATGAACTGATGTTAAACACTAGCAAAACCAAGGCTATTCTCTTTAAGTTAAACGACACAATTGAAACACCAGCTAAAATTTCACTTAGTTCACATAGCATTTCACTCACTAAGTATTGCAATGTTTTGGGTATCACTTTTGATGATAAATTGGGGTGGAATAATCATATTAATCTCCTTTGTAGCAAGCTTAGTAATGCATGTTACGCACTTAGGATACTGAAGTCAGTTACTAATCGACAAGCTCTGATTACCGTTTATCATGCGTACGTGACATCAAGCGTGAGATACGGCATTACGATATGGGGTTCCTCCTCCCATCTTCAAAATGTTTTCGTGATGCAAAAGAGGGCCTTGCGTACAATTTTGGGACTTCCCTTTAACGAATCTTGCCGGTCAGTGTTCAGAAACCACAATTTATTAACAGTATATGGAATCTATATACAGGAGTGTTTAACTTTTGTCGTTAAAAACAAGGAAATGTTTGAAAAGGACGAAAAGAGACACGATTACGTAACAAGATTCAGAACCGATTACTATATACCATCTCACAAATTAACAAAAACAGAGAAAGGTGTGGCCTATAATTGTGTAAAATTTTTTAACGCGCTTCCACCAGAAATAAAAAGAGATACAGTATTCTCATCATTTAAACGAAAAATATATAAATTTATTTGTGAAATAGAGCCTTATTCGGTGAGCGATTACATAAACCACAGTTTACTGTAATTTATTTCTTGTTTTGTAATTTTGCTATATGCTATTTATGAATTCGTTGTTTTTTTGTCTGACGCATATTTCTTCATTTTGGGGGATGGGTGTTTTTTTTTGCATTGTTGTTTCTCCAATTGCTGAAATAAAGTTATATTATTATTATTATTATTATTATTATTATTATTCTAACTTACGATAAGCAATTTACTACTTTTTCCTGTATTTGCGAAACATTCAACTCAAAAAAGATTCAGTCTCATATAAGAACAAAGAACAGAAATAAGAGACACATGGCTTTCTTATTGACATTGGTTGGTCGATCTATTATTCGCTGTATAGCAAATTGGTTTAAAGGGCAGCATTACAAACGGCGAAATAGTGATTTCACAAAGCGGTTGAATATGTTGAATACGCTGTACTGCGCAACAGGTACGTACAAAATATCATCGTTCCCTCAGAATTGAACTCTGCACTTCGACCACTGCGGTTATTGATCTGTTCATTATGTTCTTTACTAGCTAAAATATTTATTTCAGTTTCTAATACAGAAGAAAAACAAAAATTTAATCAAAAATGCTTTCAAATTAGGAGTGAAAGCAATTTTCCGATAACTGTTACCATCACAACCTTGCTATATATTTTATACATCGCTCCCTTGAGAATACCACTTATGCTTCAGACGTGCCCAAACAATGACAAACTGTAAAGGAGCGTGACTCTTTACCACGCTGACTACTTGAATGGCGCGAACAGTCCATAAGAATGGTGAGAAAAATAATAAGTTGCGAAGAGGTTTTGATTTGAAATGTGTTCCGGTTAGTCACCCTGCAGTGTACCGTTTATATTCGTTGCATTTAAAGTGGCTCGTTTTCGTGCTTTCAATTTTCACACAAGCTCTCATTATATTTGAACTTTGACACGGGTTTCAGAGTGAATTCAATTCCGAGAAGTAGTTTCACAGAATACATTTCAGGTTTTAATGGTAGGAAAACTGAAAAGTGAGCGGTATAGGATTATGGAATAATGGTCCCATGCGATATAGTATGTATTTTACAAGGTTATATGTATTAAATTCTTCATACAAAAAAAGTTGCATTTATACAAGGGTAAGGAAAAATATCTACAAATTACTTTCTAAATTGTTTATGAGTAGCGAATGGGGTAGTACTTCGTTCTACATCTACAGCGTCGAAATTGATCGAGTGAATTCAATGAGTTAGTGAGTCTGATCGGCCAGAAGGAATTGATCATGACTTCTCAGTTATCTGCAGTGTTTCTCAACCTTTTCTAATGCAAGAAACCATACACTACGCACTAAATTTTTGTTTAGAAAAACTATTAGTATAAAAATCTGAGATATTGTATGTGTTATCGAAATATCGAAGAAAAATGCAAACTTAACGACATTCAAATATGTATAGAGAACTAAACTTAACTGTAAAATCAAGATATACGAAGTACTCAAAATGACCTACGTATAATCTTACTTACGTTTAATAATCAACATGCCTGATACAAGTTTGTCGAACAGTTATATTCACCAGAAACCGGAGCCATTCTGTTGTATATGAGTGAGTACCTATAAAAAAGAACTCAAAAGGACAGGGAGGGGCAGTCCACAGTATTCCTCTGGGAGAATCTTCCTGATTTGAGATATTTCAAGGCATTCCGTGAAAATTTCAACAAGCAAAGAGCAAAGCCCGTGCTAGAACTAAGCCGAAACAGATACGTGCTCTTACAGGTTTTCTCTCTGGGTATTATTACCTTGGGAAAGACGTGGCAAGAATAGGTCTGAAGCAGAATAGCGACTTCACCGCCATCACAGCCAAAGACGTCATAGACGAAGCAGAAACTCTTCTGTAAAACTCTCTTTGACTGAATGGGGCTATAAGGACAGCAAAAACTGTAGCTTCTTATAGCTCATATAATGGTGTACAATAGACCAATAGATCGCAGAGTAATAACACCTTTAAACTACATCTAAATCCAATTTAAATCGTAATTCACTAGATTAAGGAGTCAGATTATTTCTTTTTTCTCTTTTGGAAAAACATACTTAAAATAGCGAGTCTTAACAAATAGTTATAACTTCCCGGCGGCATAAGTGGTGATATTGGAGTATTCACTTTCAGGCTGTCTCTCCAAAGTTATACCAAAGTAGGTGATTGAAAAGTAGTTTTGACGTTCTTATTAACTACCGTATTAATTGTTCAATTGTCTTCAACTTGCTTTGTCTTGTAAACTATCGATTGTGTTTGAGAATGAAAAAAAAAATATTCTTTGAACAAAGCTTCTAAATTCTATAGACGGGTGCTTATATCTAAAGTTTGATTCCAATACAAAACCAGATTGTAAGAAAGCATTCCGATATCCCCTTATAATACAAGAACAAATCAAGTCGAAAATTTTATCTCCAATTGTAGGAATGTTCACAAAAAGTTTAACAGTTTTTAAAGTTTTTTTGCAGATTTTATACGAGCAATACAGCAAGCGTTATCAGGTTTGTTGATTCGTTTAGTTGTAATGCATACAACAACTATTATCTTTTTTCTGGTTGTAGGCTAACTTAATTTCAGCAAAATTTTATATGCTTTTCTATTAATGCCGCTACCCACTAGCGAGTTTAAGTTCTATTTACATTTCCACTAACTTATGCTGTAGTTCGCAGTCTTTTCAGTTTTGCTGGAGCCAATGAGTTGTTAAAAGTTTTAAAACAAATTACATCTTGGCCGTTAAGAATACTAGAATTTCAAACAAAACTATAGACCAAATATTCTTGGCGGTATGTTCTAACTTTGATTTTATTATTTGCAACGGGAACAACGGTTGACGTTGTAGACATTGGCTAGTTGCTGCTATTACCATTATGTCCCTAACTGTTTTATAATTATTTATCAAATTATTAGTTTTCAGTCATTTATACACAATAAATGAATAAACAGTATACGTACTAAAAGTACGGAAAAATCAGGGAACTGATAACATATCGGTCGTATATATTTTTCTTCTAAACACTTACCGCTTTCAGCAGCGTTATGGTCAATTATATGAATACGACAAAATTTGCAGTCATAGGTGCGCCACCATATGCCTCAATAAATGATAAAAAACACGTTCTTGTACATGTGCAAGCAAATACTGTGCCATATCTATTGATGTAATGCTGATATAATTGTAGTAGTAAACGAACACTAGAAGAAAATTACCTGTAATAAGTACTCATCTTACAATGAGAAATACAATACAATACAATGAGAGAGGTCACTCTACATGATACAAAAATATTAGAGAGTTCCTGCTTGCTGGACGTCAGCACCGTGTTTGTACTTTCAGCATTTGCGTCTCTGGCTAATTTTGATAATTATAATTTACTTGTACTTACGATCATGACTACAATTATGCCGTGAACACTTATTACAGGTACCTACCGACTTGGTTGTGGCGACTCTTCGCTTGGTACTACTTCGGAGTTTGTCAAAGAAATAAAATAACGTTAGAATTACTCTTCCAAAGGTTCCGGTCCGGCACTAATATTTCACACGTTTTATTGGTTTTGATATACATAATAAAAAAAATCTCACAATTATACTTAGAATAGCTGATAAGGTATTTTTTGGTTTTCAATACGTCTATCTTCTTATTGATACTGCTATATAAAAAAGCGCAGTGATTAGGATGCGATATGTAGAGAAACTGAAAAGGCCTATCTATATACATACCTCGAACATCTAATATTTGATTAAAAAAGTAGTATGTAGTAGAAAAAGTTATAACGAGAAAGAGGTCCACACGAGAGTGGTTGCTTCTATATCTTCACTCTATGCATACATATGTACATACATACTGTATATACTCATTTTCTGATGCATCACTTCCAGCTAATTCATCAGAGAATACATTTCATTTCATAAATTTGATTTCTATGTGCAAATTGTAAAAAAAACGATCATCCTTTTGCATTGTTGATCCTGGTCGACCTTGCGCATGTCGTCTTTAGTCACGACATATTTTTTTTAATATGATGTGTCAAAATTATACCTTGACTCATTCCGAACACTTTAGCGAAATTTGCTATGTCACACACATTGTAGAATTGTACAGTAGAATGTAGCGTACACAGATTAGGTATCGCCGCTCCCAGGCGTTCACACGGTGGAGTAGTATAAAAGTGCTTTGTGAACGCTGACGAATTCGCAGCACCACCATCAGAAACATGTATACAGAATGCACTTTGTCAGCCGATCGATTGATATATCAGTAATAACTAGCCGACTGCAAGTGGGAGAATCTATGCAATACGCCTACCGCGCCCGTGACTGCCGCATGCTGATATGCGATAACAACAGTCTGTTACTATTGCGCTCGCCCTCGCATAGAATTGGATTTCGATCGTCGGCTGTATAGTAGTGGGAGTCTAATGCATCGCTGAACTGCGTTGAATGAAATGGAAACTCGATGTAAAAGATAAAGATGCAATAAGCTATGCTTTCGTCAATACAATGATACAGTAGAATATAGTACCTTTCTTGTTCTAAAAGAAAGCCAAATTAACGTGAAAAAGGTTTGTGCGAATAAGGTGCCCAGACTGCTGCCTTTAGATCAAAAACAGAAACCAAAGATTGTGTGCTAACGTTCTGTCAGCTATCGAAACTGACCCGACCTTTTTGGAGAGAGTAGTAACATGTGACGAGACGTGGATTTTTCAATATGATTCCGAAAATAAGCGCCAATCTCTGCAGTGGGAGTCTCCTGATTCATCGAGAGGGGAAAAGAAAGGATGAGCAAATCGAAATTTAAAGTCATGTTGCTTGTTTTCTTTGATATTCGTGGAGTTATCTACATTAATTGGGTTCCAGACGGCCAAACAGTTAACCAGGTTATTGTTAAGTTGTGAAAACTCTCCGGGAAAGAATTCGAAGGAAAAGGCATGATTAATGGAAAACAGGCACCGGCTCACAACGTGCTAAAAGTTTTTGGCCAAACACTCGATCATGCTACTTGAACATCCGCCCTATTCACCAGATTTGGCTCCGTGTGACTTTTATATATTCCCTATAATCAAAGTTCAGCTGAAAGGAACCCGTCACGAGTCTGTACATCAGATCAAAGCAACAGCCTGTCTGAAGATGTCTTTTAGCACTACTTCGCGCAATGGAGACTTCGAATGGAGCGGTGTGTGTTTCGGGAGGGATTAATGTTTTATTGTTAAATTTCATCATTAAACATTTTTACAGCATTAGTCTCGTTATTTAATTGTCAGACCTCGTATATATTATATTCCAAGTAAACATGCCGTTACTTACATTAACACATGTTAGCCTATCTTAGTTTCAGCAACACTTCTCCACTGTAACCAGTGTACGACAAAAAATACCCAATGATACACTCTCTACATATAGTTTTCAATGGCCGATCAGCTAGCTTAGATTCTAATGTAAACTATATGTGCGCAGAACTTTATTTATCCAGGTTGTGACCGGTTCAATGTATATAACCCTTCTATTCATAAACTGGGAATCGAACGCTTGTGTACGATTTTGTAAACATGTTCGTATGTAAAACAGCTAGCTGCTGTAATATACACACATATACAGAACCGAATCACCCACG
This sequence comes from Popillia japonica, assembly GCA_004785975.1. Taxonomy (NCBI): domain Eukaryota; kingdom Metazoa; phylum Arthropoda; class Insecta; order Coleoptera; family Scarabaeidae; genus Popillia; species Popillia japonica. Next base: position 28,844 of record ML218075.1, read on the forward strand.
CACAGCTATCTTCATTTACGCCAGCGATTTCAGCCTCGTATGTCTTAGTTTATTTCATAGTAATAAGTTTAAATGCCTGGTAGTAATTTTCCATGGAGAAAGCGTTAATTAATAGTTACATGCAGCTGATCAAAGTTGTAAGCAGCAAATTAGTTGTACACACATATCTAAGTAATGACCAGATTACTAATTAAAACTTGTTGGCGTTCAGTCGAATACATCGCACTAAATTTAGATTGTTACTTAATGTACGAAGGAAACACGGTCGGTACATAGGATACCTTTCTAGAATTAATAAAATAATGGCTACGTCAATATAACCTCAAGAGCAATTTAGGCAACGTTTACTCTTATATATGTATATCTTGATTATCGCGGTACTATTTGTCACTGTCGCATCTGAAAGATAGCACGTGATAAAGAACAATATCTAGGTATCGCAAAAACTTACTAAAAGGGAGCGCAAAAAGAAGATGCTTGCGGCAAGAATTAAAATTACAGCATATTATAATGCAAAAGGTCCAGAAAAACATTAAACACAGAGTTGCTAAAAATGCCTGCTAAGTAAAACTTTTTGGAGTCGTTAATGAAAATGATTCCTTCACAATGCTTGCAGAAAAAAATGTGCATCTCAGAAATGCTTGTGCAGAACAAAAAGTTATAACTATATATATCATTGTGATTAAACAGTGCCACTGCACCTCAACGGGCATGGGCATTTTATTCAATTAAAGAGTTGGTAAATTAGACGTTCTACAGCGCATTGTAATGCACAAAGTTAACAATCTTACTCTAGTTTTAATTAGAGCGATTCTATAAAATTATCTAACTTCTTCGTCTTCCATACGTTGTTTTCGAAAACAGTATATACGTATATATAAGTTTTCTAAATATTTTATTTATTTTATTTGTCGTGTACAAGGAAAACACCAGGGTTGTTCGACACGGATTTTAATAAATCTCAACTATGTTATAGAGGAATCTTCCCTTAGTAGCCAGATAGGTACTAGCTTTTATCCTAATGCGCCCTAGTTTCTGAGAAAATCAACTTTGTTTAACGCGTTGAATGAACGCGCTAAGATCATTCCTTTAGGTATATCGATAATGTTAGTACGAGTAGGTACGAGCTTTTATTCTAACCCGCCTTAGTTTCTAAGAAAATAATCGTTGAATGGACAAGCTAAGTTTATTGCTTTATATCGATAATGTTAGTTTCCTAACAAGCAAGCCTTCTTAGCCCAGTGGATAACAACTACGTCTACCTCGCTGGTGGCTCGGGTGCGGTTCATACCAGTACATTCTTTTAATCTTTTTGTTCACGATATTAACAGTTAAATTTCATGTAATTTATTTATAACTGATATTTTTCGGCGTCGTAATTTTATTATTAAATAAATTGGAAGCAAATTTGCATTTAGACGTGTACGTATTTGGAATTTATTGATTTATTATTTTTGTTTATTTATTTATTTGGACTGAAGATAAGAAATGGACATTAGGCAAGAAACGAACTGCAGATAAGAAAGGAACCGCAGGACAAGCATGCGCTCAAATATTGGAACTTCAAAATAGATGTCATAGTGCAGATTTGCTACCAATTTATGTAATAATAAAATTACCACCGCGAAAAATATCATTTATGAATAATTTGTATTTAGTATATGCATCCTTATGACCTCTTATGTACTTATCTTATTTTCCCGATATTTTTTCCACTTGTAGGTCAATTAAAACACTATAATTCGATAAAAAATCAAATTTATCCCATATTCCAATAATATGGAATAAAGTTTTTTAATCGAATTATAGTGTTTTAATTGACCGACACGTGGAAAAAAATATTAGGAAAATAAGATAAATAATTTGTATGAAATATAATTGTTAATATTGTGCACAGTAAGATTGAAAAAAATGCACTGGCAGGAATCGAACGCGAGCCACCAGTGTGTCAGGCGTAGTTATTATCTACTGGGCTACAAAGGCTTGCATGTTGTGAAACTAACATTATCGATATAAAGGAATGAACGTTGTATAGCGCGTTCATTCAACGCGCTATACAACGTTGATTTTCTCAGAAATTAGGGCGTGTTAAGATAAAAGCTCGTCATCTGAGTACTGAGGAAAGGTTTCTGTATAATATACGTAGTTCAGACTCATTTAAATCCGTGTCGGACAACCCTGGTGTTCCCCTTGTTAGTTGTAACTGCTGCTTAAAATGTGTTACCTGCCTAATGGAGAAAAAATACAACCCTCTTCCCGTGGAATTAATAATTTATGACAGAATATGTAGAACTAGTTGTAGTTTTATTACTGATAAATGGTTTTCCCAGTGACAACGTGTGTGCTTTATATGCCTAACTAATATTAGCGATTAAATTCAGAAATTGTCGAATACAATTAAAATCGAAAATATAGACAACATATCATAATAAAAAATAGTACTACATGTAACATTTCTGCTCGTGTTTCAAATTCGGCGAAAATAATAATAGTAAAATGTATCGTTATTTTTATTAAATGACTGGTCGATATCATTTATGTGCGCGAGCAAGTCCGCTTAAATGTTGGTATCCACTTCTATCTTAATCGCTCGCCAACATATCTCGTAACAGATATCGTAAAAAGTGAAATTGTTTAGACCTTTTGCGGAGAGCTTACGAGGTTATTTACAAAATTGTGAACATAAAAGTATCCAGAAATATACATATGTGATATATCGTACTGCCTCATCCGAGTATTAACCAGAATTATGTATGCGTTGGTTGTAGAATATCATGTCGCATAAATAGGTTGCGCTAGTTCATACATCCAATAAACTTAAATATATTCTCGTAATAGAAAGTCAAAATCATGGCATGTATGTAAGTTTTACTGTTAAAAGTAAACAGCGTGACAACTTCAGTGCTGTTTCTTTCCGTCATTCGAATTTTTGTGGAAATTTTAAATCACAACTAGAAAACCAACTAATCACACGTACGAAAATCTGTTTTTTTTTTATTTAAAAACTTTTATTATAAATAACGTGCAATAACAATCTGATGCAACATTGATGAAAACAATATTTTGCAATTTCAGTTGTTAGCTACGGAAAATTGCTCGATGTGTTGTATAATATTGATGAATATGACTTTAATTCATAATTACAGACGACTAAATTTGTTAGAAATAATAATATACTTCTGCAGCAATATCCATGTCAATTTGAATGCAGAGTTTTGCAATGACATTATAATCAGGGTTTACATTTCATTCTCGTATCGATCTGCTGCTCAATATGGAATATGCTAAGAGATTCTAATTTTTGCTTTAGTACATTACAATAAATCTATCCCATATAACTGAAAAGCACCTGGATACAGACGACAGCTATAGATAAATAGAAATTAAAGAAGTATAAATTATTAATTAATTGTATTACGTAAGTTGGTTTAACAGTTATTTTAAGCGTTGCTCTATCGAATTGTCTTTGTCTTCATCATCTCCAAATAACCGACAATATTCAAAAAATACATATATTAAAATCGAATCGAACTTGATGCCGCGTTTTGTTACATTAGTGGTATATGTAATTACATCCCGTCAATACTTAGATACATAGAAACTCGTCGTCAACTTATAGAACTATGAATAGTCTACTAAGTGGTTATGATCTTCTTTCAAAAAATTGCCTTCCGTTGTTTTTGAACCGTATTTCCAACTCGTATATTTTATCTAATTTTTTAAAGGCTTTGAAATTTGATTGTTCCAAAATGTAACTGATTTTATTCTAATTGACACAAATCTACTACATTAAAATATAAAACAGGTCAGTGGATTAGTACTTACTAATTATTATACGCTTCGAACGAGAAGAAAAAGCAGCGATGTTTATATTTTCTGATATTTGAACATTTTTAACTTCCGCAAACACAATTTAAATATGCACATGCATTGAAACTAGAAATTTGGTTAAATGTGCAATTTTGCTGACGTATATGCATATTCAAATTTCGAAGGATAAGGATAGCTAAACAATTTTATTGTAATTATTAATTTACAAGAAATAATTTTTTTTAGCCATCCTTCGAAATTTGTTGTCGGTGGATGTCAAAACAAAATGCGCATGGATATACTCGTATTAGTAGCGTCATTATCTATGCCTCTGCCCTGGCATACTACATTCCCGTTTCAATAGTATGTATTAGACAAAAACATTTTCGATTTTCTTTCATTCGGTTTCGTTAATATGTATATAGAATTTTAAAATAGTTGACCTTAAAGAAAAACCTATAAATACAGGCCGCTCGAATAGTTTTCGTAAATTCAAAATAATTTTTTTGTACCTCTACCTGAACGTTTGATGTTTTTGGCACTGTTCAACTGATTGTAAGTAAATTTTTGAAGTTGCTACCACCGACACGTATGCATAAAGCACCGTGCGCAACGTATGTATGTACTAGTTACGTACAGTACATCGTGTTTACGAAATATCGCAATAGATTCGCAAATATTATGTATCAAATCTTCAACATTATATTTGTTTGTTTGAACTAATATATTAGTACCTAAGCGAAAAGTCGAATTAGACAATGACCTACCTAATAATTCTCATATTTTTTAATGCTATCATACTGATGACGAGATGAGTTATTGACTTTTAACGAGTACCTAAAAGCCCAACTAAAACATTTACCGATTTTTTTAATAATTTTTTTAGAAAAATGCTTTTATATATTTTTTTTGGTTTTATTCTGTTTCTTATGAATGTACAATTAGTATCTCAATTTTGGAAGAAAAATATTCGAACACACTGTATATCGCATAGAGATGCTTTTAATAGGTTTGTAAGTATCAATGTTAAATAGAAGTTACAGTTACATAAACAGTTAAATAAATAATGCAAATTTGCTGTATACAGTGGTGATATGATGTTTTTATTACAATATTAAATTGACGTTATGTTGTTTGCGTTATTTCAAAAAAAATCTGTCGGAATTAAACATTTATTCATAACTGAAAACTCTACAGTAATTAATTAAACACACTAATTATAAAACAAATATCTATTCCTATATCATATGGTTAAAAGGCCCAGATTTATAATTATCGTAGTATAAACACAGATACCTCTTACAAATTGTAAATTTTATATTTCTCATTAAAGGGGTATGCAATACTAGTCTGCTAAGTTTGATGTAGATAATTAGAGCTTTAACGAGACAGATACAAGTAACGTAATGTGTGAGCTTAAAAAATATTAGAACATGTTATTAAACCTTATTTAAATATGTCTACAGCAATTATGATTATTCTGTACATTTCATGCGATTTATGGAAATATGGTGTACATAGATTAAAGCGACTACCAATTTCGTTTCCTAGTCAGATAGGTGTATAATGGCTTACAGCTTCACAGCTTATATGCACAATGTGAAATATTGCCGTTGTACACCCACGGACTTTAGTTATGTCCGGTATTTAGCGGTACAGCCTGCGCTCCTGTCACCATGTCCGTTTTATCTTAAAGGGAATAGTGACAGGAGCGCAGGCTGTACCGCTAGATACCGGACATAACCAAAGTCCGTAATGGTACATTTCTACGTTTCGTGACCTAAAAAGTGGAAAAACTATCAGGAAAATAAGACTGATTTCACCAATTTCCTCATGGTGATCTTAGTTTTGCGATCTTTAATCACATAAATGCTGTATTGTACTCTGTACTGTAGTGACTAATGTCGTTCGGAACTATCGTAACCAATACAATTCATAATTATATGCAGCTTCTCGGAAACAATTTGTTCTATTATTTTAGGTATGATGCATATTTGCATAATTTGAATCATTATTGCTACATTGAAAATTGCAAAATGCAGTAAAGACAATGAAGTTAATGTAGTGCGACTAAAATACAGAATTTCGTTCTGCAAATTCCTGATTTATAGAAGCTCGAATTGTAAATCCTAAAAGTATCGAAGATAATCTACTATTATGAGAGTCCGAATTCCAGTTACTCGAGAACTAGGGATATCGATCGGGACACAAAGCAGTTCGACAGCAATTACGTTTCATTCAAGAGAGAGGCAAATTTAAAATGTAAGCAAACAAACATGATAATAGAAGTAGAGTCGTGCATTGAAGTTTACTAATACAATCTTAAAAAAAGACAACACCCTTAGTAAATTGGTTATATTCCAAGATTTTTACTGATTGAATTAAATTTCCATATAAAACGATGGAACTACTCTCGATTTTCCGTGAAATATTATCCTTTTCCCTTACAATATCTGTATTAAAAATCTCAGTTTAGTTCATTACTACTATTATGTATTCTATTAAAAAATAGAAAAATTACAAACCTGCAGCTAATATTGTGGCGGCGCCAGCTGGTATTCCGAGACCCAAATTCAGATGTCCCTTTTCTTCGATGAATCCTACGGTACCCATGATTAGAAACGTAATGCCGCATACAATCTGAAAGAATGAGACGGTAAAAACAACAAACTGGAAAAGAGAAATCAAAGAAGCGGTGGTGTGTTTCCAATTGTTTTTTCGTTTTTAATTTAATGAAGCTCTTTCAATTCGACAAGAATAGAACGTGCCCGACGTTATTTTCTAGCGATGTTACAGATTCAAATTAAAATGACATTTAAATTTATTCGTCTCATGGTAAATGCCTTCATGATAGGAAAACCAGCTTTAAATAATTTTAAGTCAGTTTAATCAGCTTTTTTAGATTGAAACGCTATATATGATCCAACAAATTAAATGCTATAACAACTATAGAGTCTTATTTTTAGCACTAAATGTAATCTTGCTATAAATTTCTTTCGTCGTAATAACCTTGGCGATGATTTGCGGCATATGAGAGAAATCACAAACAAAGAATATAAAAAAAATACCTAGAATTAAACACTCACCAGTTTGAATAATAAAAATACCTACAGATCGTACAAAGATAAGGATACTTAATTATCCATAAAAAATTGCATGCAGAACAACTTCTTAATGATGAATACGTGTTTTCAGTATAAATATATTCACAAATATACCTGTCTAATGGAAAGCAAAAGAAAGAAGTCTACAATCAACTATGCTCTTATTAACAGGACCTGCAGGAAAGATATTGAGGATAAAAGGGTTGAAAGAGGACCGGCAATAAATAATGACCACTATCTATTAGAAGCAAAGACCACAATTACGCCAGAAACCATAAACAATAAGCTGAGGCGATAAGGAGTGGGAATTCAGATACCAGAGAAGCAAACAATTAAACTGTACAGGTTGAATGAAAATGGAATAGCGCAAGAGGTTACAAAAATAGTAGATGCACGATTAAAATCTTATGAAACTGAGAACATGAGTTTGGAGGAAATGTGGGAAATAAAAAGGCAATTATTAAATCAATAGAAAGAAGCCGAATAAGATGGTTTGGATACTTAGTACGTATGAGTAGCATAAAACCAGTGAAGACGATATTGGAATCAAAAATGCAAGTTAGAATAGTTAACGAAAGATTAGTCAAAACCTAGAATAGAAATAGAAAAAATATTGGAAGGACGCGGAGTGACACCATATACATACCTAGAGCTAAGCAAATGGCGAGGAAGAACAAAAAGTGGGTAAGTTGGATATATATGTATGTAAGTGCGAGGAATAATGAATTAGGACTCATTCTTACACCTAACGATATTATAAGATTTTTGATTTTATAATATACACGTATATATGTACAGGGCGAGGCAGAGGAACTTGCTTATTTGGAGATAGAATACATAAAAGAAAAAGTAATGCAGAAGTAGATTTCAAAAAAAATATCAACTACAATATGTAAAGTTATTTTCACGTTGTTTTAAACACGTAAACAGGCAGATGACGTCCCTTGTTGTCAATACACTGCCTTTATCTAATTCGTTGAACTCGTTTCAGCATATCGACGCGTATGTTAGCTATAGCTTGACGAATGTGCGAGAAAATAATCACAAGGGCTAAATCAGCCAACCGGGCTGTCCGGTGAGGATATGAGGCGTTTTAGGTAGTATTGCCGCAAAACAATAATTGATACATGAGATGTATGCGCTGTGGCACCGTCTTTCTCGAACGACACATCTCCTGCATTCATCTCATTGAGTTTTGCAGGAAAAACTCCTCAATTATGTGGACATGACGGTCAGAAGTCACTGAAACAGCGCTTGCTTGTTCGAGCTACAAAATCACGTGGATTAAGTTTCTGCACTACAGCCAATTTGTAGGGATGAAATCTCAATTCTTCGTGGAGCATTTGCCTCAGAGAAGGAGGAGAAAACCCTACAGTAGCAGCATGTTTTCGAGCAGAGCGCTTAGGCAATCGTAAAACAGATTGCCTTGCCAAGTCTTTGTGTTGTTGTGTCCTTACTGTTTGTAGAAGTCCAGATTTCTTCCTTTTTACAGCACCAGTTTCCCTATAATTGGTTGCCCATGGAAGCAACAATGTCGATCACAAACACGGCCATGGGGCCATGGGTACAGAATTCACGTTGCGTGGCGATGATTGAACGACCGTTACTAAAATACGCGGGACCACACTTTGCGACAACCTCGTTCAACTGTGTCTACCCCCACTGCACTGTCCCCGGAGCAACCGTTGTTCCACGATGCCGAATTCAAATAAGCAAGTTGCTCTGTTCCTACCTGTACGTATGTATATAAACGGGGTTCATTTCAGTAATTCAGATTATGATGAAAAACTTTTTATGATAGCAAGGTTGAACGTTTCCATGACAATACTTACTTTTAATCTTTATTGTCTATCTAAATCTAAATCTATCTAAATCTGTTATGCCTACTAACTAATGTAACTGAAGGATCACGCGAAACCTCATTACGCTCATAGTATACTAAGAATGTTTGAAAAAGCTTGGAAAAAGAAAACTTAAAAATTGTAATACATATATCATTTAATAAGAGTACAACTTTGTGCAGAGTTCTGCAAACACCAATTGTTCGAAAACTAATATTAGCATGTGTAGAAAAGCATGTTTTTCATTGTAAAATTCAGTAGCATATGACAACTGAATGACATAAGACAACTCAAATCAAGGGTAACAACTTGCATAGAGACTATTCTTTGTCGAACCGAACATGTTATACAATGTAATGCAATCCAATTCTCAATCATATTTCTCGACGTACGCAAATACTACAATCGTTGTATTCGATAGGTATTTCGAAAAAAAAACCTTTTCAAGCAGCTCCAACAATAATTCCCAAAGGAAATGCTAAAACTTTTCTCTTTGACTAAAATATTCAGACACCACCGAGAAATATGAATAGAAAATTTCTATTGTACAGTTAGATCTAGTATCAACACTTTAACTCCTTACGGATTTTTGAAATAATTTAATTGCATGTTTTTATGTTTTCAAAAATACTTAAAAAATGTATGTTATGAAAATGATGTATGTACCTTTTCATCTAGAACTCTTTTATTTTATTTCTCTTTTCAGTCAACTCCTAATTTCTAAGCTATTTAAATGTGTGCCATTGCACCGGTGCAATATTGAAGAATATATGATTAATTTGTTGCAGATTGTTTTGTAAACTTTGGAAATAGTGTAGCAATTATGAGATTGATTTATTAAATCATTTTATTTTATTTTGGACTCAATTATAGCGTCTGCCTACTGTTGCTTATTTGTATTAGAAAAGAGAAAATAAAAAAATATATAAATATAAAAATAGAAATAAGTATTTCTAATCGTACTACTTTCGTTTGTAAAAGCATGAAAAATAAAATATTGAATTATTTACTTAAATCTAAACTTTTTTGACGACTGCTTTCTTTGAAATTCCACAATTCATTAAGAAATCAAACGTGTACATACCTTATAAGTTATACTGTTGTGTGACTAACCTGCACATATTCATTTAAAAAATAATAGTTTTTCAATCTACTTTTACGATATATTCTTCGGGTATTTTTCCACGGGCTAGCACATTATTGTTACTCAATACTTTATACTGCTGTTGTGATAAATACTTTTTATTCTTTGATTCATTGTATATTGCCTAATCAATTATTAATTGTTGCGCTTCTATTACCGCTGATCATTTTTCGTCCATTCCGGGTTTTTTGTCTGCTTCGTTGTGTTGAGGTCCATGGGCGCTACGCGACCGTTGATATTTTAAGAAGATTACTAGTTAGATTTTGATGTGTGCTTGATTTCATTAGCATGTCCGACATGCATGGTCTGGTTGCTAATTAGCATTCTTTACCACCTGTTTCTGTTCGCCAACTATCAGGTCTAAAAATTGCTTTCCTCTACCTTATACAACTATCATATGTTATTATACAGATTATTTTAGTTCGAAAACTTTGCTTTTGTTCTTATTTCCTATAGTTGTGTTTTTATTTGTGTTTGTAAATGTATAACTTATTGAAACAGTTTTCAAATATACATCTAAATTATACATTGTTTATTGTTGTTCAATTTTGAGAATTTACTATTTATTTATTACTAGGTACTTTTTTCAATTTTATTATGTAATTTTACTACAATTTTGCAACAAAAGGCAAATATTAGATTATTTGCAATGTCCAGTTTCATTTTGTCAGAAAACAATTTTTTTGCTTATTAGATACTTACCTGTGTTGTAAAATATATAATTGCCGTTTCCTAAAAAATATGCGATATATGACTGCAACACCATAAGGATTATCAAAGCGTAGCATATGTACACTCTCGGTTATAGCAAAGCTGGGTAACCGAGGTCGCTCGACGGCTAGAGTACGTCCATTGGAAGCCGTTATTGATATGAACCCGTTTGTTGGGGGAGACATTACGTTAGAAAGAGAGTGTACATATATGTGTACATGACAAACAATATATCATATCAAATCATATTTGTACCGCTTGTCCAGATTTCTCCAACCGGATGAGCTTGCGAAATATTTACGAATTCGAGCTTTTATCAAATGTAGAAATAATTTCAATTTATATTTACTCTTTTCACATCAACATTTCATTTCGTATTATGGTGGTTGTGAACGACACGAAGCGTGAAAAGATAAGATGCACGCAAAATGTACAATATTTCTTTACTTTTCCCGAAACGTTTTTGTTTTGACTATAAAAAAGATCTTTTAGAAAACAAAGTGAGGGGATTTTCCTTTTTGTGCTTTAACTCTAGGCGAACTAGACCACCACAAAATGTGAATACAAACGGTTATTGGATGCACGAGCCATAAGAAATTCTGCAGATTAATATGCATGAATTCTCACTGAAAACCGTCGTTCTGTATACATATATATTTGCTACCTGCATGACTACGCAAGGGGAGTATAATTTAATCTGCGATTTCAAGGGAAAACTGGAAATAAACACAGGTGAAAAATAAAATAGAAATACATATCCATACAGAGATAGAAGGTCGTATATTATTTTACCCTGTCAAGAAAATTTTCAGGCGAAAGCAACAAGTTGTATTGGTTTTCATGCATATACGAATGCTATTGTCATAAAATATGTAACTAAACAAGGGTTTTGCATTAAAGAGAATAACCGGAAAAACACGTTCCTGAAAAATACGCGTAATAAATAACAAACAACAAAGACAGATTCTATGAAGAAATAGAACAAGCGTTTAATAAAATGCCACATCAGGACATAAAGCTAGTTATAGGTGATTGTAACGCAAAAGTCGGTAATGAAGAGATCTACATACCAATAATTGGGAAACATAGCAAACACGATAATATTAGCAACGACAACGGGAGACGGATATTAAGTTTTGCATCAGAATTTGGTTTAACCGTTGTCAGTGCTAAATTTCAACACAAAGAGATTCATAAGGGAACGTGGTTAGCACCGAATAAAAAATATGTGAATCAAATAGATTATGTGCTAATACAGAAGCAACACACAAAAAATGTTATAGATGTACGAAGCTACCAAGGAGCTGACGCAGATACTGACCACTTTTTAGCCATAGCCACTTTTAAACAATCATAGATCACAGAATAAAAAAGAAAAAGAGACACCAGAAAATGCTATCAAAAAAAGTTGAACGGATTACAAGAACCACAGATTAAGGAAAAATATGAAAAAGAAGTAGAAAAAATACTAGTCCAAACAAAACAAGAAAATATACACAGGAGATGGAAGCAAATAGAAAAAGCCATGGCGGAAGCTGCAGAGAAAGCAATACCACAGCGGAAAGAAAATCAAACAGTGGAAGTCAAGGATAGGGAGCAGAAACTCAGAGCAACCCTCTGGGAAAATCTTTCCGGTCTGAAACATTCCAAGGTATTCTTAGGCAACTTTAATAAGCAAAGAACAAGGACGTTGCTAGAATTAAGTAGAAAACAAATACGTGTACTTGTGGGTTTTCTCACAGGGCACTGCCACCTTGGAGAACGCATAACAAGGATCGGTGTGAAACATAATAGCGACTGCAGGTTCTGCGGGGCGGAAAGCGAAAATCCGGAACAACAACATCCAACTGCGTGGCTATTGCAGCGGTTCCCGCCAGTCATTTTGTTAAAGATGTCATTGACGAGGGGGAAATACCGTCGTTGAAACTATCACAGCTATTGCAGTTTATTAAAGCCTTTGGACTGGATGGGGAGCTATAGCTGGGAACAAATACCAACAACGTATAGTTCATGTAGGAGGGCACAATAGATCATTTAGTCGCAGTGCAAAATCACCGTCAACTCAAATTCTAATTTTGTACATATTTTTTATGTATACATATATGCTATGTAGGTTAAACAATTTTCAGTAATATATTGGACTGAAATTCCAATTAGATTTATTTATTTCTTCACATTCTGTTTAGTGTGATTATTGAGGAACTAGTATATAAATTTCATCATTGTTCCAGTATAGTTACTTCACTAAGATTACTTGTAGTAAGAGCAACAACTTTCTATTATAAACTAATCTACAATGAATTATAAACCTAATATACTTTTTCCGTTGTAAATAATTTCCTATAGTGTACATGCATATACTTCAGAATAAAACGTGTTATCAAAAACGAGTTCCTTAGAAAAGTTCTTTATATTAGTTCGTCGTTAGATGTATAGTTGTCTCTAATTTCGATGCAATTTCTCTATTTTTTAATTCGGAATCAATGCTAATTGCAAAGGTTAACGCTAATTGATTGATAATTAAGAGATGAGTCTACGTGCGCCGCAATAAATATATAATAAACTAAACTCTGCACAATTAACTATTTAATACTAGACAGATGACTAATTTTCATCATTCTCATTTCGTAGGCGGCAAAACCCCTCATAAATAAATACCTACTTATTCCTAGACGCCTATGGAATGTAACAAGCAGAGGTATTATTTCGAAATATATCTATATATTCATACACATCGATCCGCAGATGATGAATGATAGGGATGATATATCGGATATCGAAAAAGGACTGACCTGTAACACTCTGAGCCGCAGAACTGTAGCGAAAGGATAGCCATCCACAGGAAAAGCAATGGGCCGAGTGTCCAAAGACCTGTCCAGTTCGGCTGGAGCTACGGTTTCCTTGAAACCCGACAGTCCTATCTGAAACAAGATTGTGGAATATATTTAACACCAATACAGGTACATACGTTTACTCCCACGGGAGTATCCATTTCTAAAATCGAACTGACAACATAATTTCATCATTTATATTAAGTAGACATTTTGCCGAATCTCTGGGTGAAAGTATGAAGTATTGCACATAGGCGAAAAAAATAAAGATGTCAGTTGTAGTATAAATAAGAGGGAAAGTTTAGTCATGGCCGTTTCTATTTTTTGCTTGTTTGTACCATCTTTTTCAAATTAATTGCGAATCGAAGCGCGACAAGT
>ML218076.1:11393-29168 GCA_004785975.1 Popillia japonica
TCTTTGGACAGGTGCAATTATTAAAAGAACACGACTTTTACAATTTGAGAGAGGACAAAGATATTTTCACAGTTTTAGCTGTAGAAACATAAACGAACTGCTTCTAGAGTACATCAGGTGTTGGTAGCAGCTGTAATTACAAATTGACAGTTCAAAGAAAATTGTTTCTAGTAGGTATCTACTATCAAAATATGTAAACTATTGTTTTTGAGTTTGACAGCTGTCAGATCCACTTTAACAGTGTCACTAGACAAAATAAAAATTTAAAAAAATCATTGTTTTTTTACCAATTTATTGCTAGATTTTTTTTGACAGCTATCGAAGCCAACATGGGATAATACATCAAAATTAGCATCAAATAGAAATTTCTTGATAACTGTAACGTTTAAAATTAGATTCGCACCAAATTCATGTTGACATCTACAATTGTCAAATTTCAAACAACATTTTTTGTTGTTGTAATGTATCAACTGTAAAAGGAAACTTCTTTATTACAAATTGCAATAAATTGGCAGCTCTGAGTAATTTGTTGATATTATTTGATTCAACTGTCATAAATAGGAAAACAATTGTCCTTGAACTTGACAGCTGCCCGAAGCATTTTAATAGTGGCATCAGCCGCAATAATCTATGCCAATCTGTGCCTGTATGTATTAAATCTTATATATCATTGTCAGATAGTTTTTTGTTAGTTTAAACTAAATCTAAATGTTTTGACAGAAGCAAATTTGACGAATTTGACAGTTGACAGCAGTCCATCATACTCACAACTGTAAAAGAAATAAGGCATTCTGGAATGTTGTAGCTCTTAGATTAAGTTTGACAGCTTTATATTATTAAATATTTTGACAGCTGTCAAAAATGTTATAATCGTTGCACTCATCAATTTTAATTGTTAAATACGAATAAATTTAACGTTCGTCGGAATTATTTTGACAAACCCGTAAAAAATTTAAAAAATTCTTTCCTTCTGTATAGGTATCTACTTATTTTGCAATTATTTTTGACGAATTTGAAGTGACTAATAACAGGATATTTGTGCATTCATTGCATTGAAATAAACTTGCATTATTATTCTAATAATTAAAACATTCTATTGCGTGTTTATGAACTATTTTCTGGTGGTTCAAACTTGACTGGTTTTAACCAGGATGTAACGCTTGAATTTATAAGTGATATGTTTGTTTGTATTTTGTCAACTGTTATTCTTATAAAATCAACTTAAGATAAACGTTCTTTCGCAACTACCAACCTAAAACGAAATACCGATAAACTTAATCGAAACGGAAGCGCGGCTATTGAATAGGTAATTAAAGAAGATTTTTTAAAACATCGCATACACAATTTCTGTTATCTACCGAATCTTAAAAGCTTCTTGAAGTACACGTTCATTAATTTGAAGATGTGTGCAAATTCGAAAATTAACATTCACGTAATGATAAGATTATCGCCTCACAACAATTGCACAGACAACAATGCCATTTTTTTCTTGTTGTTTAAGAAATTCTCGATCTTACATGCGATAGAGAAGTTCTAACGTCAATTTTGAAATATTGTATAAATATTTAAATTGTGTAAATTTGACAAATGGGATTTTTATTTCTAATGAATCACCAGAATTAATTTGAATATCATTACGAGTACGTCTAATTTCTCAGATGTTTTATCATTTAATTGTAAATATGATCTGCATTTACGGTACATGAGTTCTAGGTAGGTACAATAAACTTTGTTTAAAATTATATCTAGTTGAGGTTAAGCTTCTAATTGTTGAAGTGTGTATGTGTACGCACGCCTATTTCCTAAACAAAGCCTAAAATTTATGATGGAATGTATGTAATATTTCACAACGTTCCAAAAAAAAACATGAGAAAGAAGAACAATTTATTATTGTTTAAGAAGTGTTTTATTAATAATATTACATGTTTAGAATGAAAGTTAATTTTCGTGGAAAATTTTATTGCTAAATCATCAATTTGAATTACACAAGTTTGTCTTGTAGATGGGTCAATTTTATTGAAACAATGAGTTGTTTTAAAATAAGAAAATAGCAAATAGAAGTCTACGAAAGAATTTTCTTTTGTGTGGCATCAAACATTTCGAGTGTTGTATGTGACATCACTTGTGCTATCATTTATACTTGAATGGAAACATGATAGTTTGGGAAATACATATGATTTTAAGCTCCTAAAGTGGTACCAAATCGTTGCACATCATGAGAAGATTGGCGACTACACCCTCATTGACAGTATTCTTCAAATATATACCCTTGATTGAGGTCTGTTTGGGTCAAGCTCTGTTGGGTGGCTTCCAAGAGGTCCTATCCATGGACTTGCCGGTTCTGATTATCCTCTTATCGCCCTCTACGAACAATGGCGTCAATTTAGGTTTGAAGTCGGTAATATTAAAATTTTTCAGGCCTCCATCATTGCATCATTCACATAAATTGCAAAATTTTCTTAGGGAGTTTGGAGAGGTGTCGTTGACTTAAATCAGGAGTAGAGACGAATCCAAAAAGGAACCTGATCGGTTTTAGCCATATTTGGGTGAATCCCAGAAGAAATTATTTGACATCCACGTCCTTAAACAGGCCAAACAAACTACCAAACTTTCATTCTACGTCTAGGAAGACCACAACTAAAGTGTTGCCTTTTGAGGACTTTAGGGGGCTTTTTGGGAACAATTAGATGAAGCCAGAGTAGGTAAATTAACAGCTAACCAATTCGCTAACTTCTTTCTTCGTGCATATTCAAGGCCACTTGGGCCACCCCTCACCACTCCTACCTTTGGTAGGTGTCGGCGACCAATTCAAATGACTCACGAATATGGCGCGGGATTTGAATTAGCTGTTGTGATTGAACTGCTACCTGTTATGATTGAATTGATAGCAAGAGGACGCTGAGTAAATACAACAGATATAGCCGTTGAAAAGTGGTTTATAGCAGGTAGCAGGTTTGTAGCAGGTAGCAGTTCAATTATAACAGGTAGCGGTTTAAATCACAACAGGTAGCAGTTAAATCACAACAGCTAATTCAAATCTCGCGCCATATTCGTGAGTCATTTGAATTGGTCTCCGACACCTACCAAAGGTAGGAGTGGTGGGAGGAGGGGGAGGGGGGCAAGTGGCCCTATACCTACTGCAGATGAATGGGCGCCATTTTTAGGCATTTCCAAAAGCCAACTTAGAAGAAGAACATTCCAACAAATTCAAACAAAAATGTGGTTCCAAAAAAGAAAACAAAACCACTTGAACACCTTTGATTATTGTCGTTTAAGATATCATCTCAAGAAGATGCCCAAAACAGGTTAAAACCCCGAAAAAGCAATTCTAACAACAGACAAGATTGAAGTATTGGCATTAAGTTTTGCAATATTAAATTGGTCCAATATTGGCACAATTGACCAACCATTTATCAGTTTTCTATAGTTCTGGATATGTGTTATCTTTTACGTGCTGCTGGGTTGTGGGCCAATTTTTTTTGTACACTTAAGCGTTGCAGTAGAAATCTGTTGTAGCTACGTCTTGTTGAAATCAGACCTTCACGTCGCTGATATTCTGCACAAACTTGATTTGGCTCAAACCTGATCGGTTTTAGGCATATTTGAGTGAATGCCAAAAGAAATTATTTGACATATACTTCCTTAAACAGGCCAAATAGACTACCAAACTTTCATTCTACGTTTAGGAAAACCACACCTAAAGTGTTGCTCTTTGAGGACTTTAGGGGGCTATTTTAGGAGCAATTAGATGAAGCCAGACTAGGTAAATCAACACCTAACCAATTTGCCAACTTCTTTCTTCGTGTATATACTGATAGAGTATCTTATCAAAATATTGCATAGCAATTGGTGACATTTATCTGTCAACGCCTTATACGTCATTATTTGACATTGACATATTTATAGATAAGATATTGAAAATTAGCATTATGGCCCCTCATACCGATTTAAGTTTGGCAAAAGCTGAAATGACACTATTGACAAAAATAATATAACATGAACATTATTACCTTAAAATTTCCAAACTAGTTGAGTCTGATCAATGAAATATCACGCAACTGAAGTTGGAGGGATTTCCACCATACTCCAAAGTTAAAGAAAATCCTAAGGCAGACAGACAGACAGCAAATTGGGGGTATTTCCAATTTAGGCAATTTGGAAGAAACCCCAACAATTGCAGCTAAACCAAAATGTCTTCCTCTGGTGAAGAGCATTCTAACAAATTTAAGCAAAAAATTTCCTTTCAAACAGGAACATCAAACCACTTGATCTTAAAAAACCTTACTTAAAAGACACTAACTGGTTTGATTGTTGTTCTTTAAGATACCACCCCAAGCAGTTGCCCAAAGCAGATCAGAATCTAGAGAAACCTATTATAATTTTCGACCCAATTTTCTGGCTTCTTTCTTCGGATGCAATCAAGTACAAAGGCTTAAATTGTAATGAGGGCACAACAGGCTTTTTGCTCAAACAGCCGATCGGTATCTCCCGCCCATGATAGAAAAAGAAAAGAAAAAAAGAAACAAGTTTGGCATTCCTCAAGGGGGTTGCAAACAGTTTCTTCAGGACAAAAAGCTTTCCTTCAAGAGTTCTCATGATTTAGTCGCACGAAATAAGCGGTTTAGGTTGAAAATTTGGTGGAAACTTGCTGATATTTATGTCAAAATATAAATATTTTAACGGTAGAGTACTCTGCAGTAGTAAGCTCTCAATAGTTCCACTGCATGTGCCCAAATTAGATTTGAATTCTTTAAATTTGAAACAAGAATTCGTCGTACAATTTGCCAACTGCAGCTTGTTGTTACAAATTGACAGCTCTGAGAAATTTGTTGACAATTGCACCTGTCACAATATGAAAACTCTTCTATGGTCAATCTAACTCCTGCTAAGGCCGAACGAGCCATTTATGCAGCCAGTCCTTCAAGGACTGGCTGTGTAGGTTCCTGGGTGTTCGCTGCTTCAAGGCAGGGTGGTGATAAATGGTGATGTGCTTGTCATTTGTTGTTAGATTATGCTGCGGCGTCTTCGGCCAGTGCCATAGCTCTCCTGACGTGGATTAATGGAGGTGGTCTATCCGGATCCAGTGCTGATAGTCTGTTAATCAGTGGATTTTCATATCTATCTATCCTTTCCAACGTCTTCTTGGCTAACCCAAGCACGAATCGCTTGAGAGAAGGAACCCCCAGGTCGTCACGAATCTGTTGATTGCGAACAATCCAGGGGGCTGTCGCAATCATTCGCAGCATTCTGTTCTGAAGTACTTCCAGTCTCTTGAAGTTTGTCTTAGCCAAGCTGGAGATCGGCAATGCTCCGTATGTAATTATCGGCCTCAGGAAAGTTAGATACAGGAGGATTTTGACAACAATGGAAGCAGGAAACTTCTGGCGCCGTAGAATTTTTCAATGGATCTGCTCACGTGTGTCCGCAAAGTTAGTCGTCAGTCCAGTCTCACCCCCAAATATAATACCGAAGGACTCCAGGGGAGCCGAAATCCATCCACGATGATATTGTCTGGCGGCGGTCTAAGCTTCTTCGTGAAACGAATGGCGACGCATTTGGACTTATTGATTTGTAAACGCCACCTGGGGGCCAACGGAGGATCTCATCGAGGGAGATCTGGAGCCTGTGACGGAGCAGTTCTTGGCTCCCAGATGCCGTGTAGGTATATGGCGGTGTCATCGGCATAAATAGCATTTTCCACTTCTTCAAACCTCAGGAGCTCGGACATGAAGATTAGAAACAAGCTAATATGAAAACTATTGCTCTGGAATTTGACAGCTGTCAGAAGCATTTTAACAGTTGTACCACCTATAAGAAAAATAAAAATGCGTTTCGTAGCTATCAGTAATTGCTTGTACCAGAAACAAAATAGAAAAATATATCTGTTGGATAATTCCTTCCAAACTAACAGCCAAAGACATGCTCCAACAATAAGAGGCAAGTATGGACATTAGTAATGATATCTTAATATTAGATTTTTGCTATTTTATGAGCAGATGTCAAATTTAGAATGAGTCCCGCTCAAAGATTTCAGTTGGTAACACTACATAATCTAGGAATAGATGACCTCATAAACCTGACAGCGTTTTAGAAACCATAAAACCACATTCCCTTATTAATTCAAATTCCTAAAATAACATCATAAAAAAATGATTCAAAAGATGTTTTACATCGTTGTTCAAGACAGAAAAAAAAAGAACAGACAAGAAGAACTTGTTATTCAAAACCAGAACAACGAATTTTAATTCGCCCATTAAACATTATTAATTATGTTAACGACAAAGGCTATTGAAGATTTCGTACGGGATTTAATTGACTATATAAGTTCCATCTCTCATATATCTATGTATGTATATATGCCGACGGTAATAATAGGTACTTCCAGTGTTAATCTTTTTACCGGATTAAGAGGCGTAACATCCTTGATTCACACTCTGTATAAGAAGGTGTAAATTCGTATGTGTACGTTGATTACCTGCTCTCAGACAACAAGATGAACCGCGCGAAACTGTGCTGCTATTTTTTCGTATTCGCGGCTAATGTTATGTTGGTGAGCTCTGTTGGGGAACCGAACATCATCTTCATTATTGCGGATGACTTGGTTTGTTTTAATTTTTTTTATACCAGTAGAGTTAGTATTTTTGCAGTAATTTAATTATTTGACAGTTCAATCTGTTACTATCGAGAAGATAGCTGCATATTCTGACAGTATTTCATCAAACGTCAATGTCATTGAACTGTCAAAATATTGCATAGAAATTGGTGTAGAATTTGACATTTATCAAAGTTTTTATCTGTCAATATCTTATACGTCATTATTTGACATTGACGTATAGGAAAGAGCAAGGTATCGAAAATTTAAGATTATAAATTTAAGACTTGCTAAAAGCCATTTAAATATCGTGACAATCGATTTTAACGCTGGATATTTTGCGCGAGCATTTAACGAAACAACGTTGTTACATAAACAATCAAATCTACTAAGTAATTAACTATGTGACACAGCTTAACACTACTCTATACCATTTTATATTTATGTATACATTGCGAGCTGCCGATGGCTTAATGCGTAGGGTATACTGCGACGGAGATTGTTAAACGCATAAAAAGTAAATGTACAATTAAGGGAAGTACCCGACGAGTAAGCACATTATTTATCGTACCCTATCTGAACGATAAGTACATTGTGAATGTGTAGTTGGTTTAATTAAATAAATGGCGTCATTTTCGTTTAATGTGTGGGTTATCCATTGGAGCGTGTACCAACATTTGTAACTATAGCAAAAAAGGACTTCAGATCTGTACGAATTTTAACGAAAATTTTGTAGTAAAGTTCCTAGTAAATGATAAAATTGAAGTTGGCTATACATCAGGATAGATCAACTACCTATAATACCAATACTTCAGGCCAAGAATTTGTTCTCTGTTCAAAAGATACGTAGATAATACAAATTTAGTTTGCAATAAAGAAGCCCTCATTACGTCAAAACTGTTTAATAGAATGTTACGCAAATAGCAGATAGTAGGCCACTTGGGCCACCCCCCACCACTCCTACCTTTGGTAGGTGTCGGCGACCAATTGAAATGACTCACGAATATGGCGCGGGATTTGAATTAGCTGTTGTGATTGAACCGCTACCTGTTATGATTGAACTGATAGCAAGAGGACGCTGATTAAATACAACAGATATAGCCGTTAAAAAGCGGTTTGTATCAGGTAGCAGGTTTATAGCAGGTAGCAGTTCAATTATAACAGGTAGCGGTTTAAATCACAACCGGTAGCAGTTAAATCACAACAGCTAATTCAAATTTCGCGCCATATTCGTGAGCCATTTGAATTGGTCGCCGACACCTACCAAAGGTAGGAGTGGTGCGGGTGGCCCAAGTGGCCCTATACCTACTGCAGATGAATGGACGCCATTTTTAGGCATTTCCAAAAGCCAAATTAGAAGAAAAACATTCCAACAAAAACGTGGTTCCAAAAAAGAAAGCTTTGATTATTGTCGTTTAAGATATCATCTAAAGAAGATGACCAAAACAGGTTAAAACCCAGAAAAAACAATTCTAACACCAGTCAAGATTGAAATATTGGCGTTAAGTATTGCAATATTAAATTGGTCCAATATTGGCACAATTGACGAACCATTTTCCAGAAGTTTTCTATAGTTCTGGATCTGTGTTGTCTTTTACGTGCTGCTGGGTTGTGGGCCATTTTTTTTTGTAGTTAAGCCTGGAAAAGTCCCCAAAGAAAAAAATCATAATTTCAAAAATTGGCTCACGTTGGCGGAGAAGTCTGAGTTGTAGCTACGTCTTGTTGGAATCAGTCCTCCACGTCACTGATATTCTGCACAAACTTGATTTGTCTCAAATCTGAGAAAAGCCTTCATATGGGAGGTCGTATTCCATGAAAAAATACGGAGACCACATATGAAATTCGGCAACGATCCTCCTGCCCAACTGTCACACGAGACTAGTAGTGGAAATTTTGTTTATTGCCTGCCAAGAGGAAGTGGACCTCATCAGAACGAATTAAAGCAATGTTTGCAAGAATGTTTGAAAATCTGTGTTGTCGAAGGTTTATATACAGAATTCTTCTTACACTCCAAGTAAGCAATACCAGGGAAGTTTGTTCATCTTGCAAAGCTATAACATCTAGTGGAAATGACACAAAAAATGGAAGGTCCTTTCCCTGGACTAAATATTAGACTCTTGAACGACTCTTGTGCGCTACCAGTTAGGATAGCCTGATAAAATTTTATATCTTCTACTCTTATTTGCTGGAGGGGAGAAATTGGAAAAGAGAATTTAAAAATTTGATTTATTGTCCAACATGTAGATGGCGTTCATAGGGTTCAGTCGTGAGACGTCATCCACATTGAAGCCTTTAAATTTGTGTTGTGACAACCTAGCATGAAGATAATTCAGGACTAATTTTAGAAAAGTACAGACCTTAGACCAAATAGAAATGTCTTAATTCTGAGTCCAAACCACAATTACTCTGGAGAGATTTTCAATACAATGATCTCATGATTATCCATGCTAGATACTGGTACTTATGGAATCAGGACTAATTTTTCATGGTTTCTATCATAATTACCACAAGAAATTTTGAAAAAATAACAAAAGAAACAAAAAATTAGGGTTCTGATTTCTTCCTGTTGGTCCTGTCAAGTATAGGTTGTTCAATAAGTTTCTAGAATAGAAATGAAAAACACGATTTTATGGCTTGAAATGCTTTTTATTATTCAGTATATTCTCCCAAAAGCTCAATGCATTTGGTCCAACGTTTCTCCAATTTATGAGTTCCATCCCCATAGGTAGTGGTTTTCCGGAAGGTCTGCAAAATACTCATCTACGGCTGCTATAACTTCATCATTAGACGAAAAATGCTTTCCACCCATGAATTTTTTAAGATGTGAGAACAGCCAGACGTCAGAGGGAGCCAAATCTGGTGAATACGGTGGATGATCAAGCAATTCGTACTTCAATTCATTGAATTTAGCCATTGTTAAACACTTTTGTGAGCGGGTGCATTGTCTTGATGAAAAAGAATCCTTTTCTTCTGCAAACCAGGTCTTTTTTCACGATTTTTTTTGTTTTACCAGTTTGAAGATAACCCACCAACAATATCCGTTTAGCATCCCAAAAAACTGATGCCATAACCTTCTTTGCTGATTTTTGGATACGAACTCGTTTTGGAGCTGAAGAATCAGGTTCACACCACTCTTTAGCCTCTTGTTTTGATTCAGGATCATGGTGATAGACCCAAGTCTCATCCATAGTGATGAATCGACGTGCAAAATCCTTTTTATCTTTTTTAAAACGCTCCACATGTTGTTGAGAAAGTCGCATTCGAAAATGTTTTTGTTCCATTGTTAACGAATGCTGCACCCATTGTGAAACCTAAAACTTCACTTAAAATATGGCTTACACTGCCTAATGAGATGTCTAGAGCCTCGACAAGATCTCGCTCAGTCAATCGACGATCCTCCAAAGTCATATCCTGTATTTTTGCTATTTCTGGTGTTGATGCACTTTTTGGACGTCCTTAACGTGGATCGTCTTCAAGACCTGTACGACCACGTTTAAACTCAGCAACCCAGTTATATACTGTTGCAAATGAAGGCGAAGAGTCCTTATACACTTTTAACAATCGTTCACGAATCTGTTTTGGTTCTATACCTTCTAAAAATAAGAATTTTTCCATATTAAAAAAACAGCTGTAAATATAAGACTGAGTTGACAGATCTACACAAAACTTTCCACATGTTCATGAAAAGGTAGTACCATTTTTAGAAAAATAAAATGGGGGACCTACTACCGCCATCTATGTGTGATTCTAGAAACTTATTGAAAGTTCAAAATTGTCAACATAGTTCAGGAAATGACAACAGGAAGGGAGCAATAAGAACAACAGAAGTAATAAACATATGCCTAAACAGAGACAAATACAGGTTTAACTATACAGAGTGTTCAAAAAATTATATTAAAAGATTTTGGATCCAATTATCACTCTCGACCACTTTATTTAACCATGAAGAGAAAAATTTAATATGTTTAGGCCGGGAGACTTAGAAAGACATGCGAAGCCCAAAAGTTCCAGTTTAGTGCTAGAACAATAATTGAGTTTGACCCATTTCTTTCAAAAATATTTTGACCACTACCACAGTTTTGGAGCAGATTTAAGTCTTCGAAATCCATAAAAAGTTTTGGCAAATTTATTATTTTTTCATTGTCTTTGATTAAATACAAAGTCTTGCAAACATTGTTACAGTAGGAATTAATCAATTAGGAAATGTTTGGGCATTCCATAATAGATGGATGAGAAACTGGATATCTGCGTGGCTGCTTCACTTCATTGATCTTTTTTGCTAGTTATTTGTCATCATTCTCTCATACATATACGGCCAAGCGTTTTTCTAGGTTGCTTCTTTCTTAATGCCACAAAAAAATAAAATTGAACACATACTTATTGTTAGTGAAACATAAAAGGTTACATCGGTAATTTCAACATCTCCATTCATCGTATAATTACCAATTTAGCGTACAAATAATTAACTAATCAGTGACGGGCTTCAAATAATCACAATTAAATCGTTATATTTAAGCATGATGGAGATATATAATGCATTTTAACGTCATTAGATTAGAATTAGCCATGCAAATTTATCCAATATATTTTCCTTGAACAAACGCAACGCCGAATCGGGCAAAATGCAACCGTAATTAATTTCCCCGCACACATCATTAAGTGCCAAATGAAATCAGATAAATTCAACTCAGTTGTTAATTACGAACGTTTGTACGCGAATAAACAAACGAAACAACGACAAAAAAAATCACAAACTAAACGTTGTAACCGGAAGTGACAATACGCGCTGCTCACATTAGAATCATACCCAATGCATACGTATTTACGTATATATGTATATGTAGGTAGATACAATGCGTACATATAGGGATAGTATCGCGGTAATCCGTCGAATTGCAATTTGATTAATACCAATTTTGTGTTTTGAAGGGATGGAACGATGTTAGCTTCCATGGAAGTAATCAAATTCTGACGCCGAACATCGATGCACTCGCCTATAATGGTATTATACTCAACAGTCATTACGTACAACCATCTGGTTCCGCTACAAAGGCCGCCTTGCTTACTGGAAAATATCCAATTAAACTGGGTAAATTTCTGTGTGTATCTATACATGTAATTAATTTTAAAGGATAAGTTGTGTTTCGTTTCGTAATTATCTCGTCGCTCATTTTGTTGTTGAAAGGAATGCAAGGTGATCCGATACAACCGGGTGATACTAGAGCTCTGCCGGAACGGAAATTATTGCCAGAATATTTGAAGGTACGTAAATTTCAAAGTAAGACGTTCTCTTTAATTTATGCGTTTGTACAGTTAAACAAACGAAGAACGGCGTGGGAGGATTAGTAATATCGCTGTAGTAAATTTAAGGGGCTAAAACATTTTTGTCTGGCTGTACAAGATATGTATATACAGCACGATCGTAAAATGTTTTATGTTGGGTAACTAATTTGCATTATTCGGTACCTACCTTTGTTTTCGAGATAAAAGGACGAAATACAGTTTGACAGCTTGGGATGTTGCCACAGTTAATAGTTTCCTTATGATTATTATTTTTATAATTTAAATTAGTAAGATTTTCAAAAGGGAATGCAACTGGGTTGTCACAGCAAGAGGCTGTAAAATTCTCGTATTGATAGGAAATGCTGAACGCTCTAGGCGCCTAATTCAGGTGGTTATATTGGAAAGCATTAGAAAAATCTAAAAAAAATGATTTTGGGCAACCATAAAGTTAAGTTGAATGAGATAGCCAACACCCTAACCATATCAAAAGAATGCGTCCACTTCATTTCTCCATGCGAAAGCTTTGTACTTATTTAGCCGCAATAAGAAAGATATCTTCATGCCTTATACGAAACATGGCTCCATCATTTCACTCCAAAGTCTCTAAAATCCAAATAAAACCGCAACAGTTATGGTATCTGTATTCACCAATTCACAAACCATCAGCGGAAATTAGTCGATCGCATTTGACATAGTTGACATTTACATGTCAAATTTAACCTGTCATTAGGTGTATTGGAAATTTAACTCCACCACTATCTCCAAAACAGCGTAGCCAAGATAAAAGGATGCATCTTTATGGGTCCTCAAATTCGACAATTAATGAATGACAAAGGCTTGGTTGCGGTTCTGCGAACAAAAGAGGAGGTGCATAGCATTGCTTCAAAAAATGGTTTTGGCCAACCATAAAGTAAAGTTGAATGTGATAGCCAACACCCTAACCATATCAAAAGAATGTGTTCACTTCATTTGTCATTAAAATTTCTTCATGCGAAAGCTTTGCACTTATTTAGCCGCAATAAGAAAGATATCTTTATGCCTTATACGAAACATGGCTCCATTTCACTCCAAAGTCTCTAAAATCCAAACAAAACTGCAACAATTATGGTATCTCTAGGCTGGCATGGGCAGAAAATTTTGTTCATGGACCATCTTGATAAAGAAAACACCATCAACACCACAACACCAACTACTGCCGTGGATTATTGAAGCAATTGAAGAAGGAAATTGATAAGAACATAGTGCTCGTCCATCTAGACCATGCACTATAACACAAGTCAATGAAAGCGATGGTCATATTGAATGAATTACACGTTAAATTGCTTTCTCACCCACCATATGCTCCTAATTCTGCATTGGATTCTTCTCTCTGAATAAGAACATAATATAGGTAGAGGATGTCTCAAGAAACAGATATGAAGTCATCGACGATAATCTTGTAGAGAATCGTTTTCTCCAACGAAGCAGCTATGTGAACCGATAAAATTATCGTAAATTGGGCAACCAAAAATCCTTATTGATGCAGGATTTATTGGGGGACACATGAAAAGGATAGGATAACGTAATAGGGACTGCAGCTTTTGCGGGGCAGTATCACCCTCAATTTAAATTCTAAATTCTAAGCCTGATAAGGAATTTTATAAAAGCTATGGACCATGAACAGTAGCGCCTATCACTACATAAAAAACAAATCTCCGAAACTCAGGAAGCCAAGATAAAAGGAGGCATCTTTGTGGGTTCTCAAATTCGACAATTAATGAATGACAAAGGCTTGGATTAATATTGTGGCGTAGGTACGAGCTTTTGTTCGCCTTCAGTCAGGATCTTACGTACCTTTAGGAAGTTTTACAGCCGATTAATTTATAATTGGCGCTTTTAATGTCAAATTAGATCATATTTGACGTTTTGAAGGTCAAACTCTCCCGTGCTGGACATTTTGCATATCAAAACTGACAGTAGCGTATATTTTGACGTCTAGCTCTGTCACATTTGACATTTACATGTCAATTTGGCCCTAATTAAATATTTCAAATACCTAGAGCAGCACATTCGACCTAACTAGGCTACACACTATCCCTTAGACATTTTTGTGCTAATTACGTTTCATATTTAAATAAAAAAACAATTATTATATTGGTCATTATGAACGCCTAATTTCGCCGCCATATATTTGCCCAAATGAGGTTTATGTTGGTAGTAGAGTAAAGAGGATAAAGGCTAGTTCATAGCTCTCCGTTCGTTACGTCTGCGTTTATAGGTCAACCGATGAACATTTTTTTGCGTTTGTAACGTACGTATATTGACGTATGAGTTTCCTATACTAACCGTTTTGTTGTAACGGGTCTAACCTCACTTTTTTCATAAACGGAAGAACGGAAGCGTACAAAGTTCAACCTCGGCCAACTTTATCCGTTAGCGGAGAGACTATTACTGAGTTTATGCTTTCCCTCAATGCGTATTGAATACGCATTACGACTATAATTCGGTTCTAAGTCCTGTAGCATAAACACCTCTCGATGCGCATTATAGCACGAAATGCGAATTGACGAAATCCTGATTTCAAGGGTGGTTTAAGAATAGTGGTTTGGTTGTATAAACGTTTAATTCGAATTCAAAGTGTATTAAAGCAGGTTACCAACAGAATGTAAACGGACGACATATCAAATGTGAAAAATAGGTTGTATGTATTGTGTTGGCATATTACATAAATATCTGACAACTGTATGCGCACAGTGCAATATGTGTACGACATACAACAACTACAACATATTACAATAAAGGATATGGCTACATCATAGAATTTGTGTTACAAACTTAAACGATTGGCAATAACCCTTGTAAACCCCGGCAAATTCGAAATATTTCGATGCGTATCATTTATATTGCGCATTATGAGAAAAGCATAAACGGATTAAGTTTTCGATTCGTACTTATTAATTCGCATTTTCTAACGCGCATCCAGAAAGCATAAACGTAGTATATGAAGCACATAAAAATAACGTTCTGTGATTGGTCAACGTATAAACGCAAACGTGCGAACGGAGAGCTATGAACCCACCTTAACACATTTGACACTTGAAGTTCGTAACGGTATCTATACCTTGTTATTAGGCAGTACCAACATGAACTTAGTATTAGACGTTTTGAACATCTAATTCAGGCAGATTTGCTATCTTTATGGCAAACTTTAAAAAAATAAGACTCCTAAATCAGAACGGACAAGAAATGTGGTTCCTCACGATCTTCATTTTGGTAGTCATAATTAAGTTGAAATGTTCGGTCCTGTCAGTCATGTGAAAGTGCAAATTTATAGCTCTTTTCGTGCTTTAACGTCAACTTCCGGTAATGACACCAAAAATTCACAAAGCAGAAATTAGTCGATCACATTTGACATAGTTGACATTTACATGTCGAATTTAACCTGCCATTAGGTGTCTTGGGAATTTAACTCCACCACTATCTCCAAAACTTAGCCAAGATAAAAGGAGGCATCTTTATGGGTCCTCAAATTCGACAATTAATGAATGACAAATGCTTGGTTGCGGTTCTGCGAGGAAAAGAGGAAGTGACAAATCCTTGCTTCAAATCTATAGTAATCGGCTTCTTGGGCAATAACAAAGTACAAAATTAAGAGAAGGTGAGATAGATGGAAGAGTTGTAGGTCTTTACTTCTTTGAGGGAATTGTCACTTGGAGGCTTTGCAAGATGAACTCATCCTACACTCTAATAAATTTGTATCCAGATTTAGAAGAACTAGAATCCAGAGCGTTATACGCCCATCGTCCTCCATAAATTGTCAAATTACATCGATGGGAGCTTTGATCGCGCTAGTTTGAAGGGGGCGTTGAGGTTGTTTTTAGACTCTTCTCGATGAAACACAAAAACTTGGATTTGACAAATTTCCGTTGAATTCACGCTCTCATGGGTCAAAAACTTGATCACTCTGTATATATTTTTTGTTATTTAGTTCATCTAATATTTTCATTTTTATTTTCTCTACTTCTATTTAAGCTTTCGCTGCTTATACAGGTCCTTGAGTCTAAACAAAAACTCTTACATAACGAGTTTCGTCAAAATTATGAAATTCCCAAGACTAAGACAAAAGTCTCCGATGCGTGGTACAGAATAAATTAATCTTAAACCTGTATCGAAAATCAATCGAGTTCGGTACCTCCCGCTACGTTCTTTGAAGATATTTTCAGCCCACCATACCGATTTTAATTTAACTCATTATGTAGGATATAGGCTACGTTACATATCTAGCTGGAAAATGGGATTTGGGTTACACCAGATGGAACGATACCCCAACATACAGAGGTTTCGATCATCATCTGGGATTCTACAACAGTTGGACGAGTTATTACGATTTCCTGACAACCACTACAGTAAGTAAACCACAATTTATTTTTTTAACGATCCCTCTCTCTCTCTCTCTACCTTGTACATCTAACTTCTCTCTTCATTCCTATTCATCCCTAAATTCTAAATCTAATCAATTATAAAATCGTCGGCGATTTAGGTAGGAGAATCGCATTTTAATGTATGTACATACAATACTTACATAGAGACAACTGCGTCGTTTCACCTCGATGTGCCGCTAATAAATGTATTTATATGATCGATCACAGGTGAACGGCAAGGACTATTCCGGATTAGATATACGAAGGGATACCCAGCCGGCGTGGGATCTGGCCGGTCAATACGCAACAGACGTCCTTACAGATTACGCAGTCGGTACGATACAGCAGCACGACACGACGAAGCCCCTATTCATGATGATCTCTCATCTGGCGCCTCATGCGGCGAATCCCGCCAAGCCGCTGGAAGCTCCGCAGGAGACCGTAGATAAATTTAAGCACATAATTGATTCTGGCAGAAGAACTTACGCAGGTATGTTTTGTTCACGTTAGCGAATGTATTCGAAACACGTCAACGGGTTAATTATGGATTAGAAAATAATATTTCAATAGAACGAAATCACGCATGGCATCAACTCATGATGGGGATTAATATTGAGGCGTAGGTATGTACGAGCGTTTGTCGCGTTCAGTCAGGATCTTACATACGTACCTTTAAGCAGTTTTAAAGCTGATTGGCGCTTTTAATGTCAAATTAGGTCATATTTGATGTTTTGAATGTCAAACTAGATTATCATGTTTGACATTTTGCTGTCAAACTCTCCATTACTGCACATTTTGCTTATCAAACTTGATAGTAGTTATATTTTGACGTCTAGCTCTGTCACATTTGACATTTACAAATCAATTTGGTCCTAATTAAACATTTCAAATACCTAGCGCAGTACATTCGAGCCAACAAGGCTTCACACTACCTTTTAGACAATTTTGTGCTAAATGCGTTTCATATTTAAATAAAAAAACAATTATTATGTTAGTCATTATGAACGTCTAACTTCACGATATATTTACCCAAATGAGATTTATGTTGGTAGTATGTATGTACATACGTAAAGAGGATATTACATTTGACACTTCAGGTTCGTGTAAAACGGTATCTATACGTCAAATTTGACCTTGTCATCAGGCACTACAAACATGCACTTCGTATTAGACATTTGGACACCTAATTCAAGTAGATTTTTATAGCAAACTTTTGTTTCTTGAGCATCTAGCCATAAAATAGACTCCGCAATTAGAACGCCCAAGAAATGTGGTTTCTCACGATCTTCATATTGGTAGCCATATTAATTTAAAATACTCGGTCCTATCAGTCATGCGAAAGTACAAATTTATAGCTCTTTCCGTGCTTTAACCTCCACTTCCGGTAATGACACCAAATATTCACAAACCATCAGCAGAAATTAGTCGATCACATTTGACATAGTTGACATTTACATGTCAAATTTAAGCTGTCATTAGGTAGGTATCTTGGAAACTGAA
>ML218076.1:29568-40816 GCA_004785975.1 Popillia japonica
ATAACAAACAAGAGAATAGAAAATCTTCAGTTCAGTTGTGTATGCAATGGAAATTTGCTTAATTTTAAAATCAATTGATATAAAATCATAGCTATACGACATATTATTATTTCATTGTAAAAATTGTTTCTACAAATTGGTTTATTTCACTTTTTTTGCAACTATCATTGTAAATAGATAAATAATTTGTAAAACTTATTCTACCTTTTTGCAAATGACAGTAAGCAACGATTTTGTCACGCTTGACGTAAAGATATGATATCATCTATGGCTTCTAAATCAAACAGACAGAAAAGGTAGTTTCTTTAATATTTTGCTCTTTTGTACAATCTTCACTTTGGTAGCCATATTGCTAGAGCACGTAAACGCGCCAATTTTAAAATTTAGGTACGACAAATTATATAATTAAATTCATTTTCATTTATTAATATGAACTAAAACGTGAAAATTTGAATTTCATAACCAAAATAAAAAAAAATTGTACTAAATAATAAAAAATTAAAATATACAAACTAATTTTAGGACATGACGTATTAAATATCACAATAAGAAATTGAGATATGACATAAAGACGAACGCTGCACCTAAATTGCAAATGACCTAAATTTATTTAAGTTTGTCTAATCTCGAAAAAACCTAATTTTAGAATAAAAGGATTTAATTGTAATGTCAATATATTTTGACAGATTGTGAAATCCTGAAAACATTTTCAAGATGGTGTCGTTTCCGGAAATAACCATTTATTACGAGAAAATTCTCCAATTTAAGTTATGTATAGAACAAATTTTGACGTTTCTACTGCAGTTGGTGCAACTGGTGCATTATCTACAGCTTTTCAAAAATATTACCCACAATTAATTTAGAATGAAGCTTCGCAGCAATGAATTTTTATTAAAAATTGCAACCCTCCTATATAATTAACTCAAATACAATTCTCCAGCGTTGTCAGCGCTACAATTTTTCACATTACAATTACCCGTATTTGTCACTTTTCTCCATTTTCCTCAATACCTCATTAAACCCGTTTCCACCCCCTACATAGTAAACACGTGTCCGAAGCGATATCTTCCCGAATGGCGCCACTTTTTCACCGCATTTAATTGTGTACCTAACATCGACGACCAGAAAAAAAAACCTGTTAAAAACAATTAATCTTTCCAGCGATGGTGTCGAAGATAGACGACAGTGTCGGCGCGGTCGTTACCGCACTGGAACAAAAAGGTATGTTCGAGAACAGCGTGATCATTTTCATGTCCGACAATGGGGCGCCAACTGTTGGCGAATTCCGCAATTGGGGTTCGAATTATCCGCTGAAAGGATTAAAGGGTACCTTGTGGGAAGGCGGCGTACGCAGTCCCTCTTTCATATCGAGTCAGCTGTTTTTGCAGAAGGGACGCGTCTCCAACGATCTGATACACGTTACGGATTGGTTTCCGACGTTGCTGTCCGCGGCGAACGGAGACGTCAGCTTTTTGGATTTGGACATCGACGGTACGGACATCTGGTCGAGTCTGGTGTATAATTTCGATACGACGAGGAGGAGTACCTTATTGAATATCGACGAGAAGAATCGGAATGCCGCCTTGATTTTGTCCAATTTTAAATTGATTGTGGGTAAGCTTGAATTAAGGTTAGGAAATTTCCAAATTGGGAATCAATATAAATTTAAGGTTCAACTAAGAATGGCACCTACGATAGTTATTATGGCGAAACCGGAGAGGAAAATTTAGAGCCGGTAGTTTATAACACCACAGCAATCGCTAAGAGCCCAGCAGCTAAGGCTATAGATAAAGTTAGCTACTCCCCTACTTCGGAATTCGAATATATGTCTTTGAGAGAGTTGGCAACGCTGCGTTGTTTAGATCCGAGCGTTAAAAGAACTGAATGTGATCTATCTGGTAAGATTGTGTAGTTTGAAGTTAAAAGATTTTAAATTTTAATTTCTAGATGGTGGCATCTGCTTGTTTAACCTGACGAAGGATCCGTGCGAGGAAGATAATATGGTGAATTTTCTGCCGAGTCTTGTTAGGCAAATGAAACGCAAAATGGTCGTGTATAGAGAAGGCCTCGTCGAATGGCAGGAGAGAAATTTGGATATTGAAAATAGCGATCCCAAATTACATCATTACACGTGGAACCCATGGCGCGATTGTGCTGATGCTACTTGTTCAGCGTAATTGGATCTTGCGCAACAAAATATTTACGTGTAATATCTGCTTTTTTGTTTGATGTAATATGTGATAGTAAAGTTTGACTTAATAAAAGTGGATTTCCAGAAATAAAATTTTACTTTTAACCTCCTTAAGCAGCTGAATTAATTGGCTGGAGGCTGGTTTTATTCTAGATATTCTGATGACCAGCAGAAAACCAGGCTTCAGTCAATTAAACCGTTTTCAAAATTAGCCCTTAACCAGTAAAGCCTGGTCAAGGGCTGCCTTTCATGGCCATGGTGGTCCCAGTTTTTACGGCTTTAGCTTTGATCAGAAGAACTTCTCAATACGCTTCACTCTCATGAGTGTTGCAGACTTGATGGTGTGTGTAACAATTTCCATCTAAAAATGGAATTTTGCCAAATTTTCTACTTTGTCTAATTTCCTCTTCATGTTCATAATTTGCAAAACTGCTTCCATATCTTGCCTTCATTATACTGTTTATAATCTCTAGAATGTGTAGCATTTCAATGTTGCAAAATTTTTTGAGAATCTGGTTGAGATTATGCTTCTTTGGTCTGAAGTAGAACTATTTCTGAAATTATCTGAACAGCGAAGTTTTGGCATACATTCTTTTGTTTCATTTAGGATTTGTTCAGTTTTTCGTTTAGACATTTAATGTTTGGTTTAAATCTGTGACGCTACAATATGTAGTGGGATTCTACTTAAATAATATTTGAGCCATACCATCTTCCCTGACTTAGCTGCCTTCAGAATATCGCCATGATTTAACCAGAAAAGTCAGACAGTATTAGCATCTCTAGACAAAATTTATTAGCGTGTTTGGTGCCATTGGCGTGTTTTTGGATGTATTTGGCCTCTCTGATAAAAACTCATCCAAGAAGATTCTCTATAAGATAGACTCGACTATTTACATATATCCTTCATCAATCTTATAAAAATATAATATAATTGGGAAATTTAAATATAAAAGCAGTTTTGTAGAATCTATTTATCTCTTTTCTTTATGTTCCCTTAATTTCCAAAAGTCTGAGAAAATTCTTCAAAAAACTAAATTGAAATAAAAAAATAGGAATTTAGAAAAATTTATTTTGATTTTTTGGTGTTTTGTGGGTGTAATAGTTCTTTCTGCATTCAATTTTTACACCAAGGGAGCGTCTAGTCCCTAAAATTGACTTATCATATACATATACAAAATCAAAAAAAAGGTGAGGCGGATGCCCAATGGGGCATGTCTTTTCGAGAGAAAAATGCGTTAAGAAAGGTGTTTATCTGTCAGAAACGTCAGATCATCACATATTTCTTCTCCCTTCCACTTCAAAGACGGTCCATTTAAAACTATAAGAAAACACGGGACAAATTCACGGTGTTTATGATATATATTTAAAAAAAATAAAGAAGTCTGTTTCAAAATTTATAATAAATTGTCAGGAAACAAGGTTTGAATTTTAATAATAAAGGTGAACATTTGATCATAAAAAACAAACAAACTACCAGGTGACTAGAAAGAATATATACAAATATTTACTTTGGCAACACTGAATAATTTGCTAGCCCAGGTTATTCGTTGTAGATACAACTTTGTAGGTTATGTCGTTTGTATCATGTGTTTTTGGCTTGAAATTCACTTTGACAATTGTCTGTCAAATTCGAATTTAAAAAATCAGTTATGCTAACATTAAATTACAGAAGTATTACCAACTTAAATCGAAAATTTCCAATCATTTATAGTCGATCGGTAATGATACAAAATAGAACAAATCGGTAAGACAGAAATCTGTTCGTTAACAAAAATAATCACAAGATGGCAGCGCAGCTTTCAAAGGATTTGAAAAAAGGCGGTAAATTTAAATGGATGAGAAACAGACTTTAACCAAAGTTTGGGAGTTTTAATCGACCTATCATTTAAGCTGATCTCTTTTTAGGTTTGAACATATTTCTATAATTTTGAAATTCTTGTGAGTGCTTTTTCTGTGTGGAATCCTACCCCTCTCTTACATCATTCATAAGATATTTAAAAAAATGTTTAGAGGATTCCTCATTGTTGAATCTTTCCTAAATAACTTAATTCTTTTTTGGATTTAATCTTTATTATCTTCTTCCATTAATTTTATTATTCATTAACATTTAAAATTTGATAAGTCATAAAGTTGTTGCGCATCAAACGTTGTCTCATTCATACTTTCAGATTTTCAGATTTTAATGAATCTGGACGGCAAAATCATATTCAATATTTTTCAATGTTGGTAAAGCTGTCTTGTCTGATATTGCAAACAAATATAATGAAATCCAGTCACATTCTCTTATTTCCGCTATTTTTTTAAGATCTGTAAGTACAATAACATTTTTGTAAACCATATCCCATATACCTCAGATTTGAATGAAACTGGATCAAATATATTCATATCTATACGAATTTAAATCATACTGACTCGCCAATTCTCTTATTTCCACTATTTTTTTAAGATCGATAGGTACAATAACATTTTTTGTAAACTATATCCCATATACCTCAGATTTGAATGAAACTGGATCAAATATATTCACATCTATACGAATTTCGCTCATACTGACTCGCCAATTCTCTTATTTCCACTAATTTTTAAGATCTATAGATACAATAATATTTTTTGGAAACCATATTCATTACTTCAGATTTGAATGAAATTGGATCAAATGTATTCATATCTATACGAATTTCGCTCATACTGACTTACCAATTCTCTTATTTCCACAATTTTTTTAAGATTTGTAGGTACAATAACATTTTTCGTAGACCGTATCCATATACCTCAGATTTGATTGAAACTTGAACAAATTTCTAGCTGCGATTGCTACTATCTTTGGCAAATCTATGGTGACTTTAAGACTATTTCCTTAACTGGCAGCGTGGACTTCTTTTAAAAATATTTGCAAAAATTTTCTGGGAAATTAAAAGTGCTATCAAAGTAATCGTAATCATAATATTTCTGGTTTCTCATTAGAGGAGTCAATAGTTTCGTACTAACTTATTTCTCTTTGGAATTAATATTAATTGGCCTCTAAAGAATATTGTTATTTACGTCATAAGTAGATAACCACAATTACTTTTAGATTACATATGTTTTATAATTTTACATCTCGTTAATATGTATAAAGCGGAGACCTTCCGGTATATTGGAAAAGTTTCAGGACTAACCCTTCTAACCTCAACTGGCAAGTTGAATTGGTTCTTTGAACGCGTATGTATGTATTTGAATTGCAAACGCAATGCAGTTCTCTTCTTTAATATATACATTCTACGTATTCAGGAGTGTAAGCTTATTACCTAACAGAAAAATTGATGCATTAAATCCTTTCAATAAATATGATACAATAATTTTAAAATCGATTAACGTTCTTTTACGTTCCCTAATAAAAGCTCTAAGTCATTATTTAAAAGCAATGCTTTTAACGTAAAATCTATTAAATGTCCTGCCCTGAAGGAGCAATCCTTTGTAGTTGCAAGAAAGAAAAGACAATTAAATCCTATTTTGATGCTTTTTATTAGAAACTTCATTCAACAAGAAAATCTGCTTCATTTCAGATTTTACATAGGTACATATCATTACTCTCACGTGTAACAAGGTCATGAATTGCATCCCCCACAGCTGCATTTAAGAGCTATTGATTTCTTATAAATTCATAAGAAATCAATAGCCCCCCTTCCCATCATAAATATAACCGAGAATAGCTTTCATTAGAATTACAATCGAACAAGATGCGACCGAGGAATTTTACACCTATCCCCATCCTCCCCATTTTAAAATCACGACTGATCCTTTAGATATTTATTTTCAATATGTTCCATTTAACGACGTGAACGTAGTTTTACACGGCGGTAAAGGTGTAACCGGCATCTAAAATTTAAATAATGCTGATGGAGACAAAGTGAAGTGGTCTTAAAAGTTTAGATCGTTCTTTAACGGGGTTGAGGGGGGTAGACGGAGCGCGTTTCAATGCCGTGACTTTGAAGAACGGTGGCTGTTGTCTCGTCCCTAACCTAGACCCGAATGTAGCGATAATAGCGTTGCAAATACTTGACATACAATTTTGGAAATTGCTTTCGTTATACCTGGCTAAATTATTTCATATTTGTGATTGTGAAGGGGTAAATTATTTACATTTAATATTAAATTATTTTTGGTGGGATATGTTTGGCTGAACTGCGAAACTAGGTGCAAACTTTTTCAACAACTGCTGCGAAACTTCGATTTAGATTCTACTTTAGAAGTTTTGCTCCATATGCTAAAGTTTCTTTTATTTATGTGTACATATCTGTCTATGTACTAGTTTTATATACAATTTTAAAGACGTATGTGTTATCAGATCGTGCAAGTTAGATCGGGAAAGTAATAACGGAAATGATCTCCATCCGTCTTCGTGAATTGCTCCGCAGAAAGCTGGAGCCGAAGTTAAATTTTTTGACTCATTTGACAATGGCCCAATTTCACTCCCAATTTACGGGAATAGTTTTCTAAATGGTCAATCATATTTTTTTTGCCTGTTGGTCTCGTTTTGGGCATCACACCAGTGTTATGCTTAAGTTTGATGTAAGGGTGGTGACAGTTTGCTATTTGTCTAGGTAATTGTACTAAAATATCATTGATGCCAACTAACGTTTCATCCTCTACTACAGGAAAAACAAATTATACTGTAGATGATTTTTTTTCTTAAGAAGTTAATATGTTCCAAACTCATCAAAACAAAATCCACATTTTGCAAATTTTCTGGTTCTAATGGAGTAAAGGTTTCAAAATTATCTTCTTCATTTCTCACATAAATGAAGACACAGCCTCTGCAATCTTCAAATCTTTTAGAAATTTATTTTAACTTCTTCCAAATCTTCTAATTTTCTTTTATTTCTCCCTCTGTCTATGTGGTCGTAGATTTGGATCTGCTAATTTTTAGAAGTGGTCCAACACTTTCTGAATCTATATCTACATATGTATTGCAGACGTATATGATTTGAGGTAGGTTAGAAAACCCATAGACCCTTTGGAAATAATTCTTAGATGTGACTTTAATATCCAAAATAATGATGTTGAAAAAATACCCTCCCCCCTTCCCCCACTCCTCTAATTGCAATTCTGGTTGAGAGATGATTACATTTGGACGCATAATTTCTACCCCCTGAACATCTTCATCTTGGATTCTAGCTCCAAAATCTCTCACTTCGGGAATAACATGTCAAAAAGGTTATATCTTTAGAGTCACCCAAAATGATTAGTTCGATTTGCTGCAAACATCAACAAGATTAGAACAAGCGTAAATAAAGTTATGATCAGCGAATAGATTGACCATATTAAAATAGTCATAGAATGTGTTCTACAGGAAGAGGACCACTATACTATCTCGGAATAATATTGGGAAATCAATTTTTCGTATTGGTTTTCGATGCTAGTGAATAAGCCTTCAAGATGTTCCTCAAAAATTAGAATATTATCGCTGATAGAGTGTGCAGATTTAGGATTTGAAAAATTGCTGCTAAGTTTGTCACTGATGGATTGGACCCCTACGCCTCCGTTGGAGAAGACCTCTAAGTTGGGCGAACACCCACCTATCTGGTACCGAAACAAAAATCTCGTGGATTCAGATTTCGCATTTGCAGGGATGCAACTTGAGAAAACTCCTAACAACGCGTCAGTCAATAAAATATAGGCTACCAACCCCTCCAACTAAAAGTTTTTTAAAAAATTGCCAGCCCCCTCCTAATAATAGCAATAACTTCTAACCACTGCTATTAAAAATTATTTTTAACCCGCCAATCTTCACCTGTATTGTAGATATGCAGAAAGAATTTAATGTATTTTGAATCTGTGAAATTTTGAAAATATTGACTACCAACCCCTCCAACTAAAAGTTTTTTAAAAAATTGCCAACCCCCTGCTAATGAAAACTCTTCAAAAGCTGCCAACCCCCATCTCTATTTTAGAGGCGTGCGAAGAATCTAATGCGGTTGTTCTTTTCTGAATCTGAGAGGTTTTGGAAATAATAACTGCCAACCCTTCCTACTGAAAAATTATTTCGAAGCCGTCAACCTCCACCTGTACTGTAGATATGTAGAAAGAATTTAATGTCGTTATATTTTAAATCTGTGAAATTCTGAAAATATTGGCTGCTAACCCCTTCTACTAAAAGTTTTCCAAAAGCTGTCGGCCTCCTCCTATTGAAAACTTTTCAAAAGCTGCCAACCAATCTTTTTATTTTAGAGACATGCAAAGAATGTAATGCTGTTGGGTCTTAAATCTATAAAATTTTGGAAACATTGACTGCCAACCCCTCCTACTAAAAACTCCTTCGAAGCCATCAACCCCTACTTGAAATTTAGAGACGTAGAAAGATCCTAATCCTGTTCTATTTTGAACCTCTGAGGTTTTGGAAATATTGGCGCCAATTATTATCCAATTGAAAACATCCCAACAGCTGTCAACCCCCACCACTATTCTAGAGGCTCACATAGAAATACTCTTCTGTTTTGAATCTATGAGACTTTGCAAATATTGGCTGTCAACCCCCACCTATCGAAAGCTCTGTGAAAGCTTCGCCTCTATAGAACGATTCCCCAAACTTACAAACTATGATGGCTAGTAACTTTATCAAGCTAGCTAAAAGCTCTGCCGCCAGAACTAACATCCCATCAAACGAAAAAAATTTCATTAGAATATACATATGTATGAGGTTTTGGAAATAATAACTGCCAACCCCTCCTACTAAAAAATTAAGCCGCCAACCTCCACCTGTACTGTAGATATGTACAAAGAATTTAATGTAGTTATATTTTGAATCTGTGAAATTCTGAAAATATTGGCTGCCAACCCCTTCTACTAAAAGTTTCTCTAAAGCTGTCGAGCCCCTCCTATTGAAAACTCTTCAAAATCTGCCAACCCCCATCTTTATTTTAGAGGCATGCAAAGAAGCTAATGCTATTGGGTCTTAAATTCATGAAATCTTGGAAATATTGATTACCAACCCCTCCTACTAAGAAGGACTTCGAAGCCATCAACCCCCACCTGGAATTTAGAGACGTAGAAAGATGCTAATCTGTTGTATTTTGAATCTCTGAATCGTGTCGATCATACCATTGAAATCATCGAAAAGAAATCAAATTTAGAGGAACACACAAGAAATAACTGTTATGGTTTTTTAGAGATTGGAACTCAATTGAGGCAGATCTAATAGAATAGAATAAAAGAAAAAAAGGCACTTTTGCTGCAAAAAACAGGTAAACTATTGCTCTAGTGATATTTAGCTGATCAATTTCGCTAGGAAGGTTACTCACGAATAGACCTTCTGGCAACTGCATTTTCAGATTTTCCCATGAAATACATTGATAAATGCTAAAAAAGCTTGAAGTTGCTCACGAATTTTTGTGAATTTTGTGGAAAAGGTTATCGGTTTTTTGGTGAACTGACGAGTAACACATTTTTACGTTAACTTTTGATTTCCCATTCGGATGATTAGATGATAATTTCGTCCATTCATTCAGTTTCAATAGGTCGTCATCATTAAGGACAACTTGACTCTTGCAACTGTATGGAGCATAAGTACAAACTTGTGTAAGCCAATTTCTTCAACAGAAATTTCAAGGACAGATTTGTAAAAGTCAGCCATGATCTGGTCGTTACCATTTCTAAGGCATTGTAACCTACACCATACTACCATGTTTGCAAATATAGAATTTTTTTTGTCTTACTGATAGGTTACTTTTCCAAAATGTTTGTTGTGAGAATACCAATGATGGTCCATTTCGTTTGAATGGCTCTGTATAACGTATTTCCGCAATTTATTCGACTAGACTTATAATTGAGTGATATCATAATTGCCTTAATTAATTGTCGCTGACTTGTATAAAATTATATACGCGCACAGGGCATATTCAACCGGTAAACAATTAAAAAGTTTGTTGGTGATTGAATTTTGGTTACCAGAATATGTGCTGACAAGTACCTCAGTTAGCAGCAAACTCTAACAGATCAATTAATTCACGTATTTCGCGGTTAATTTAATAAAATTGTAAACTGTATGATGCCTAAGCACTAAAATATAAATGCGTAACTAACGAAGAGGTATAACTTTCGAATTATCTTCTAAAAATTATCTAATACTTCATTTCATCACCTGATAATATTTTTATTTAGGTAACGAAGCGAAATTCTAGCAGTACCCACGTCGAAGTGCGGTTTTCACGGTCGCACTCCTGACCGTTCGACGGTCGGCCTTTGAGCATCTGGTTTTTAGTTTAGGTCGAGCATTCCACTTTATAATAACATTTCTGGTACTCTTGACAATCGTCGAATTACGTAAAATTTAGGAAGCCGAAAATTCGGTTCGGTTTAAATTATTATATAACGACTCTACAAGTTTAAGCCGTGATGATGAGTGCTTTTTAATTTCACCCCTCCCGCTTCACCCTCCCCCGACATAAAGTAACGTTCGAGATGGGTTCTCAAAGCGGATGATGTGAAAATTTGTTTAATTCATCGCGATAACGTTTTAGGTAAGTGATGATGTGGATTTCGTTTGTTTAGTTTAATGGAGTTTTTCGCAATTTTAAGTATTGAATTGGACAGT
The DNA here is from genome assembly GCA_004785975.1 of Popillia japonica. Taxonomy (NCBI): domain Eukaryota; kingdom Metazoa; phylum Arthropoda; class Insecta; order Coleoptera; family Scarabaeidae; genus Popillia; species Popillia japonica. Next base: position 40,332 of record ML218076.1, read on the forward strand.
CTCAGAGAATTGTAATTTGGGAAATTGCAATAACTTAAGCGATCATACTGAACACGCTGACCTTTTAGTTATTGTATTTATGTCTTCTGAAATATTGTTAAATTGAAATTTTCCAAAAACATCTTTTTCAAGTCAAACTGATAACAGCAAAACTTGGTAACAATGTTAAGGAAGATTTAGGAGAGTTAATATGTAATAAATAGCGTAAGCAGATATAGACAATATTTTCATTCAAATCATCATAAAAAAAATTATTTGTTACAATAAACAAGAAACAAAGTTGAACCTAAAATGAGGCCTTGAGGAACACTAAGGGTAGAAACAAAATTTATAGAATACAGAGCGTAAACAGCACATAATCTGTTCCATTATTTGGATGTGTTGATCCAGTAGGGATTTAGAAAAAGTAGAAAGCTTTTTTGGTTGCCTTAATTTTGGAATCTAGGGATGAGATTTTTTGACCTCTTATGTAGTTTTTGGCGAGC
>SMLS01064946.1:0-23198 GCA_004785975.1 Popillia japonica
AACATGGAAGGAGGTGGGGGCATAAAGCCGGGAACTCCGGGAATTGGTGGAGGTATAAAAGGCACTCCCGGAGGCGGCGGTAAGAACGGAGGTAAATTAGGTAGAGGCGGCGACGTAGTTAGGTGATCTCTGGTCCCGTAAAGTAGTGGCGGTGATGATGGGGTTTCAACCGGCATGTGTAGAGGCGAGATTGCGACGTCACCGTTCTGTTCTAGCGGTGATTGCATGCCTGAATAATAATAAAAAGAAAATGATTAAGTATAATTGTGGTAGGGGGAGTGGAGATAAACTTCTTACGATTTTGAGTTTTGTCTTCAACGTAACTTCTTTCTTTCAGTGTTAGTCTATTTCTGAGTTGCGCAGCTTCCTGTTTAGCGTCTTCTAATCGCCTTTCAGCTTGCCTGGCAGACACCCAACTTTCGTGAGCTTTCTTTTCCAATACTGATATTTGGCTCTTTAATTCGACCTCTTGAGCTACGATTTCTTGCTTTAACAGTTCGTTTTGTGATCTAGATTTAGATGAAAATTAAATTTTAAGTTTTAGTTATTAGTTAAGTATTCAAAATTGGGAGATATCAAAGAAAAGGGTCAATCTCTATAAACTGTAGAAATAATTTGAATACATCGACAACCCATTACAATTGAAAAAGTAGGACAAACTATTACAAATGACTGGTTGTAGTTTGACAACTGTCAAAAATATTTTACTGCAGCTGTCAAAGCTGGCAGAAATGATCTATTTGCTTGACACCTATCAAATAAATTATTTATTTATTTGTGAAATACGTTCAGTGCAAAGTGGGTATAATCTGGTTTTATTGAATTAATTTTTCCCTATGCTTCCAACCCCCGTGCTCTTGACCCGCCACTGATAACGGGTCACGTGGCTTTTAGCAACAGCAATTCCCCTAACAAAACTTACTTGCAATTCTGCAACTCTTCTTGCATATACTTAATTCGTTCGACGGTAGATGTGGCTTCACCTTGCTGTTCCATCCACATTGATTCGTGCTTACTTAATTCCCTAAAAAAAAGGGAAATAATAATAAACCTACTTAACACCAATCGATCGCGAATTAAAAAATTAATCATACTTTTGCAATTGGGCTTCCTTTTCTTTGAAATAATTCGATAGAACCTCCAATTTAGTCCGCGCTTCTAATTTTTCCTTATCAGCTTCATCGTATTTCGCCCTGTAACTTTGCGCTTCCTGCAGGGCAATCTCTATCTGTTTCTCTAACGTGAATTTAGTCTGCTGTTCTTGTCTGAGGACATCATTCAATGTTTGATTATCTCTTTGTAGTTGCTGGAGTTCGGCTTTCATTGAACTGGCGTTTAATAACGATTCCAACGCTTCGCTATTGTTCTTAATCGTTTTGATCTGGTTAAAATTGTCTTTTAAGATGTTGTACTCGTTGGTTTTCACGTCTAAATTGCGTTGAATATCGCCACATTTCGCTTTTAAATTGTTAATTTCGTCTAGCATTGTGGTCCGCGTCGAATTAAAACTATTCTTGTTCTTTTCAACTTGATCCTTCAAATCGATAATCTCCCCTTCCAATTTAGCTTGCATCTGTTCCTTATCCTCCTCGACTTTAAACAAATTCATCGCCATTTTATCTAATTCCGCTTGTAAATGAGTAACTTTCTTATTTTTTATTTCTAATTCTAGCTGCAGCTCGTGGTTCTCGGTATCTTTTAAATTTAAAGTGTCATTGATCGTATTGATCGTCCCTTGTTGTTCGATCAGTTGGCGCTGTAGTTGCTCAACGTTCGCTATCAAGATTTCACTCCCGTTTTGCGAGCTTATTATGTCTGATAACATCCTGTTCAATTCCAGTCCGACTTCAGTCGAATTCTCCAATTCTTTTTCTAAAGTTTGCACCTGCTCTTCTAAACTCGACTTCGCAATTAATACATCTTGATAGGTTTTATTTAAATTGTCGTATTCTTCGCTGGAGATCCTATCATTCTCGACAGCTGTTTCGTTCTGAATCTCCGTCACTCTATCGATGAGTAGAGCGTTTTCTTTCGATGCGACTAACAGTGCTTTCTCTAATGTGTTTATCTTCGCAATGAGACCGCTTTCTTGTCGATTTTTGTCGATTTTAATGAAACCCAGTAAAAATAACGCAACCGATAGTCCGGTAACACCGAGGAGCGTTAATAAATTGATGAAATCGCCGTATAAAGGCGCCTGGACGATCTCTTCCATCTCTAACTGCTTCTGTACGACTGATATATCTGTGGGACAATCGCTTTCACCGGCAGGACAGGATCCATACTCTAAATAATGATAAAAATGCAACGTTAATGGGAAATGAAAGTGTTGGTTCTATACAATCGAATATACACTTACAAACAAGCATGTTGCAAATGAAACAGCACTAATGGTACTGATGGCATGTTAGGCTGTTGCGTTGTAATAAGTGGCATACCGATTATACAACTTTTTAAAGTAAATTTTAGTGAAACTTCATTTTTATATTAGTCAGCAATTTAGTTGGCGTCTGGCCGAGTATGCAACCAATTAAGCTATTCTAAAATGCGAAAAACGCACGATATGTAAATTTTTATTACGAGTTGTCGCAGCCGTGAACCGAGCTCGTCTATTTATACTTCATAGAATCGGTTTGCCTTGGGGAAAATATTACTAAATTCGTAATAATACGAGGAGTACGCTGACATCCAAAAATATAAAACTAAATATTGCGCTAGTTGTTTGAAACTGTTCTTAAGAGACACCCTATATACTAAATGGGTCACTACTATGTTTATTTAGAATATATAGAAAAAATAACGTTTTACATTATACAGAGTGAGTCAAATGTCAAAGAACAAGATGATTATATTGCAATTTGTCAAGCTATAATATAAGTATGCATCTGCCAAAACTTAAAACTGTTTTTGTATTTTAAGAAGTGAAATAAAAATCAGAGTGTTACTTGAAAAGAAATCAACTATTGTTAATAGTTTGACAGCTGTCAAAAATGATTTATCTGTTAAAGTAGCAATGAAAATATGCTTCATAACTTAGTTTATGTCAAAAATTTATAACTATCTCATTAAAACTGTAACACAAAGCTTTTATACTTTGGCAGCAATGAAGGCGGTTCTGCTAATAAGTATAGTCAAAAATATTGAAAGAAATTAGAAAATATCTATATGATTCCAACGATTAAAGCATGAGTTAACGGTTCCAAATGCTGCAGCTAATTTAATAACCTATCAAAAATGCCAAAAGACCTATTAATTACAAGCGTCAAAACTGCAACAAAAAATAGTCATTTTCTGAAATTTGATAGGTACACCTACGTCAACAACTGTCACAGAACTAAACTATTAAATATGATTACTTTCAGAGTTTGACAGCTTGCAAAAAATATCAGTGTATATCAAACAAGCCAAGTAACAAAATTTGATTTATTACCTAAACATCTGTCAAAAATATTCTAGTAATTAGAACTGTCAAAACTTATACATATCTAGTTTGACAGGCGCGAGAAATTGATAAAGTAGCAATAAGTTATCCCTAGCTGTCAAACAAGCCAATTATAATTATTAAAGCAAAATCTGTCGTTAACGGCTTGGCTAGAATCTGTCAAACATGATCTAATAATTTCGACCGTCAAAGCTGATAGTTGGCAATACTCTAGTTGCATACTACCGTAATAGTGGACACAATACTGATAAACGAGAATAAAAAATCACAAATTGGAATAACACAATAATCACATAGAGAAAAGCAATCCGAGAACACTTTTCCTACAACGTTGCCAAATGTGTTTTTCATGAGAGCACTGTAATGAAGAGATGAAAGGAACTGTTTACAAAAAATGGGAACAAAAACAGCAATGTAGTTCCTACAACTAATCAGATGTTACAACTGTCAAAGTAGTGCTAACTGTCAAAAATTACTGTTTTATAGTTTGACAGCTGTCAGTTATTTTCTATTGTTATTAGTGAATTTTAATAAAACAAAATCATAGTTGTTTCTGGAATTTATTTTTGAATTTGCATAAGTACTCTCTTGATCATTCTTTTAAAATATCTTGAATAGAGTTGGTCGAATTTTTAACGAATTATTCAATAAAATATGCGAAAAAATCTAACTACTTAAATATTATACTAACAATGCACTGACTATTAAAATATTTCGTTTTCATTGTTACAGTCTATTATTAGCAATATCCAAGCAATGAGCTCAAGTTTTATCATAAATATTTCTCTGATAACATTAAGCAATGACTCTGCTGGTTTTACATTTATATAATTCGGTCAGTAATTGTTTAGATAATACAATGATATAACGAATTCCAATAAAATTCCCCAATTATATAAAAAAAACTTACCAACAGAATTTTTCGTGTGTATCTGGTCGTGGACATCGAAGATATGGTTACCAATATCTTCCAGATTTTCTTTAACGTCGGGTACAGCTTCAATAACAGCTTGTTCCTTTTGATACATATCTAAGTCATCGTTTTCAGTCTGTTGAGCACCAGGAACATGCTCTTCATTTTGTTGGACATCTAAAACTCTATCTTCTTCTTGTAAACCATCCATAACATTCTCAGTTTGTTGAGCATCCTTCAGATAATCTTCCTTTTGCACATTTTCTTCAACATAATTCTCATCTTGTAAAACATCTGCTGGAGCATATTCCTGTGGATTTTCTTCCTGTAAGGGATCTTGGGGGAGATATCCTGTATCCGCATTTTCTATAATAGGTATTTCAGTAATCAATTCCGGTGATTGGGTAATGTGATCTTCGTTTATTGAAGACGTATCTTGCTTCCCATCATCAAGCATGGATAACAAATCATGCTCGTGCGTCACAATTTGATCCACGTTTTCTGGAACTGCAGGATTGGCTTCAATATTTTCATCAACTTCTTCTTGCACGTTTACATTTTGATCTTGTTTAGTGTCGTTGTTTTCAACTGATTCTTCCTCTTTTTTATTTTCGGAGGAGCCCCCGAAAAAATTTGTAATGCCAGAAAGTATTCCCGACATAGTTTCGGCATTCTCTGCGGCAATATCGGTGAGAGTTATTTCTCTGTCGTCTTCGATAATTGCTTCTTTAGTTTCTTCTACATTTTTATTTTCATCCACAGTTTGAGTGTCTTCAATCTGGGTTTTAGTATCTTTGACTTGTTCAGATGTTGGAGCATCATTTTCTATGGGGTTGGGTTCGCTTGCAATGAGTGGCTCAACTGGTTTTGTATCCTCTAGATTTTCTGGTAGTTTTTCTTCTTGGGCTTCAATTTTAACGTTTGCATCATCAGGTTTAGTATCTTCAGTCTCTTCAATTTGTGGAGGATCATTTTCTAGAGTGGGTTCGGTTTCAGTCTGTGACTCTACTGGTTTTATATCGTCTTGGGGCAATTTCTCTTCTTGACCTTCAACATTAACGTTTTTATCATCATTTTTAGTATCCTCTCCTGTTAGTTTTTCAGCATCTTCTAAAGCTGGATTCTCAACTCCTTCAGTTTCCAAGCTTGGAACAGGTTCAGGTATTTCGTCGCTTTTAATTTCTGATTCTGCAGGTCCTTCTTTTACATTCTCAGTTGATTCATGGGTAGGTTCTCCCAAACTTTCTTCACTTCCAACAGGAACCTCCTCAGGAGTTTTCTGTGCATCATCTCCTCCATTTTCTAGTGGATTTGGCGTTACATAATCTTCGTCGTATCGAGGCACTGGAAGATCAAATCCTGGAGGTTCCGTAAATGGAATATCAGTTACTGTTTCAGGTATATGTTCTTCATTTACAGGGTTATCAGAGCTTACAAGGCTTGAAGTATCTTCTTTAGAATTCGAATCATTATTTTCTAATTTAGTTCCATCTTCACTAACTACATTTGGCTTAGATTCTGTTGCAGTCTTCTCACTTTGCTCGTTTTCACTCAATAATTGTCGCAGTTTCACGCTCTCCTCCCCAACATCTTCTGCTCTCGGATTTTCATCTTTTAAAGTAGGTTCTTCTTGCTCAATTGGAATTTTATTAGCTTCTTCATTATTTTCGTCAGATTTATCATCTAATTCATCTGTAACGTAACCTTCCTCTTCAGAATCATCATCTTCCTCCTCCTCATCTTCGTCATCCCCTACTTCTTCACTGTCTTCTTCAAAATCTTCATCGTCTTGTTCGTCATCCTCATCTACTTCTTCTTTTTTATCACCTCCCACTAAATTAATGAGCTTCTGAACCATCTGTCCTGTTAACGATTCTTTTGTTTCAGTTTCTATTACGTTAGGTTGACTCTCTGACGTCTTATCATCCAAATCCTTACTGTTTATAACATTATTGTTCTCTAATGGTGCAGTTTCTTTATTATTAATATCGCTTTCAACATTATTATCATTCGTTTCATCTTTCTCCACCCCTACATTATCAACTGTCTTCGTAGGTAAAATATCCGACTGAGGTGTTGGTGAAATGGCATCGTCAGGATCTGTATAAAACGTAGTTCCTTCAAAGACAGTAAAACTTGACGTTTGATCCGGTTTAATTACAGTACTAGGTTCGGTTTCATTAGAAGGCACTTGCTGATTATTTTCTTGTGTAGAAAGCATGAAATTCGGGTCTTTCGTCAGCACGCGTGTTTCTCGCAAATACGCTTTAGGAACGTATCCTCTAACGCCCTTAATCTCAACTCCCCACAGATCCATATTGGATCCAGCTGATTTGCTATAAACAATAACGTCGGCATTCGCTTCGAAGGAAAGAACGCCATTATCACCGGTATGGTATCTAATTATGGTTTTAGCGAGTGAAATGGGCTCTAAAAATAAAGATTTGTATCAAGATAAAGAGATGAAATAGGTTAAAGCAGGGTTAGATCTCTGAAGGGCGTTATAACATCTAAATACTTACTCGTACAGTTTTCATTCGCACATAATCGTTTATCCGATATTTTAGCTTCTATTTCGAATAAAATAAATAAAAATATCACAACATATAGTAATTTAAACATTTTATCATAATTTGACAAGTCGTTCAACACAGCAAAGCCACATCACTCCTTTTCGACTAAAGTGACATTTCTAATAATAACGAGAAGTTAGCCCTAGATTGACGTATGTATTTAAAATTTTGCGGGAATTTTAATTTTAAATAAATTTAATTAATACAGTAGTATGTTTTATCAATTAGTTCCAATTAAATTGACACATTTATTCTCCTCAATTTACTACGGAGTGCACGCAATTCAAATAGTTATTTTCGTAAATTGCAAAGAAGCTAACCACAAATTGGCACAAGGCGGCGCCACTTGTACTATTTTCAATGCATTAGCATAAAATCACAGAAAGTTAGCATACATGTGTTTTAAAGAGATCGTTTTACACAGTGTGGTATTGTATACAGGGTGATGTTATATGCAGGGTGATTGATGTATAAGATTGTTATTAACGAAATTACTGTAGTTAGACGAACCACGAATATAACAATCCGAACAAAATAATCGAACAATCGCCAATTTGGATGAACAATGGAATAGGAACAACATAAGCTCACAAACGTCATTAAACTCGGATGGACTCAAACTTCTCTCGAAAATAATATAATAAATAAGAATATTGCAGCAGACTAGCAACCAATAAGAATACGTTCGTACCTGCTTGCCGGGGAAACACTACTAATGTAAGGGTTCTTTTGATTAAAAGCTTGGATTTCGCTTAATCCATATATTTTCTTAAATAAAAATCTTTTTCTGCATACATTAAATAAAAATAAAAAAGCAATTTTTAGTCTATTTCGTATTTACAGTATATATTCTGTTACTTCTGTCAGTCGGGAAGGTAAATTTCTTTGTAAATATGGGTATGTTTATCCCGACGGCACTTCGCTCCATAAAATATTATATTTGTTTCGTAAAATGCACATAGTTGTAATAAGACTCAAAAGGATGTTTGCAATGCGCTTGTATTTGTATATTATATTATACGTTCAAATGGTAACGAGCCAAAAGGATGTATCGGAGCAATTCCTGAATTAAGATGACGGTGAGCATTTTCAGTTCAAAGGTTTATCACTACCGCGTAAAACACGATACAACTCAAAACCTCGTCCAGGAATTTCTTAAATATCAGCGCTAATATCGTGCGCATTTATCTGTATGTATGTATCTTTCTACATGCTCCGCACTCACCGACCCCTTATAATAGTGACGAGACCAAATATCACCTTTCGTGCGGCGAGTACGCTGGGAGCCCGAAGCTACACAGAAGACCATGCGCGACGTTGCAGAGCGCATACGTAAGGCGCATGTACCACTAATCATCCGCGTGCATATTTATAGAGCGGGAGCTAGGCGGCGAGCCGTTCGGAGATACTAGCTCCGACGCAGTTTTAATGCTTAATATTAATCCGATACAGCTCCGACGTAGTTTCAATACTTAATTAATATTAATGGCTCTGCATACATTTTTAGTGTTTTACCTTGCTCTTATTAAAACATATGTAAGTAAATAACATAAACATATACAAAATTGTATGGCGCGAAATACCAAAAATGTTAACATCTATCCTATAATATACTTACGTCTTGACACTCCTTATTATATGCCAAACGCGTAACCATGAATTTTATTTCCATTGAACGACTAATTTGCCTTTATATTTGCTTTGAAAATAAATACACACGTTTAATATTAGCATATTATTGTAATGACAAATTACTGATGCCTGACCATGCTAAACACAGTTCAATTTGCATTCGAAGCAGTGTCTGATGTTAAACGTTGGGCAACTAGAATTCAATTATTCATGGTCAATTTTTGCAGTAAAGCGTATGAATTCTAATTTTGTAGGTTAACAGTATAGCTTGTAACTGTGAATTTGAATAAAATTGCTCTTTTTCCATAGAGCACATTCGTGAGACATAACGTTCTTTTTGTGTGTTTAACATGTTAGATGAATTAACAAATCATGTTAAATTCGATTTCCTTTATTCCCGAATACTTTCTTTATTTGCAAAGTAAATAAATGTGAAAGATGCAAATCAGATTCGGAATATTTTAAAAATTAGGTACCTATTAAGTACATACTATTATTTATATCAGTATGAAGTTAGGTGTGAAACATTGCGTTTTCTAATTTCAGCTGTGTATTGTATAATTTCTAATGGATTAGTTATTATGATAATTAAATGCTGTAATTAAGAATTAATAAATAATTCGCTCAAATTTTAAGTAGTTATTAAGAAAGAATTTCATTTAATTCTATTTAAAAGCGACCAAATTTAAAACTATCTCTGTCGGTAAAACAGCATTCTGTGATACGCCACAACAACAAAATAACGCAATTATTTCAAAAGATATAATTTTATTTATCAAAAACTACATACATATAAATAGAATATTTAAATTACAATTCAATAAACAATGTTTTACACTTTAACTGTCGCTTTTTGCCGTTGATGTGTGTAGAACAGGCCGTTTGAATCTTGTAGCCAAACTGGACGTGAATCGTGTTATATCAAACCTGAAACATAAAATTGAATCAACTAATCAATTAAAGCCAATAGAAAGAGAAAAATTTACGGTAATTGTGGCCGCCTGGTTTTCCTACAACGTCCCATTTTGTCCCTAGAATACCCATCGGGGCATCTTTTGTACTGCAGGATTTCCCCTAACATCACCTGCGAAACCGACCCAGCATGACCGGAATCGTCGCCAGATGGCAGTATGGTCACACTGGTAGAAATCACCTTTTTCGTGGAATTATTCGCATTTTTATTCGATTTTTCTTGCATTATAATTACCGGAATTTTATCAGCATCTTCTCTGAAAGGATTATCAGTGAAGGATTTATTCGATATGTCCTGCTTGATTGTGGTGATCGTGGTAGATAAAKTAGATAACGTTGTTGAAGGTGTCGTTCTGGTGATTATTTCCGGTTTTTTCGTAGTCACACGTGAAGTTACCGTCCTACGAGGTGGTGAAGTGGCTGTAGTTGTGGATAATGTCGTTCCTGTAGTTGTTTTGATTCTTTCTACTATTGAAGGGTGCGTGCTAATTTCGATCGTCGTTGAGGATATGGAATCTTGCTTTTGCGTTGTTGGTAGTGGTACATCGAGATATTCGTCGGGAATATGATAATCCAAGTCTTCGTAATCCTATGAATAGATTTATAATTACAGTTAACAAATATTCACTGGATCTCTTGGTGCCGAAGTAGAACTCTAGATCACTATCACCCACAGGACACCAAACACTTGGATCCAAGTGTTTGGTGTCCTGTGGGTGATAGTGATCTAGAATTACAGTTAACTATATTAAAGCATTACAGTTACCTACAGTAAAAATACAGTTTTCGTTTTTTATTATAGGAAACTGCCAACTGTCAATTTTGACGTAAAATTTTAAAAATTATTTTGATTAAAATTGTTGATTAATTCAACTTACGTCACTTAAGGCGTTAAGTGCTTCCTCACTTAAAAGCGCGATAATTTGGAAATCCTTCAGGTGCAACCTGATATTGTAATCTCCGGTTTGCTTCTGGTCGTAGCTCTCGGACGCACGTGAACTAGTTTTTAAAACGGCCGAGTACGAGAATTGCGGCAAAAAACAGCCAGCTATCATCAAAAAACACGTTGTCATGCTTCTCGTAAACAAGGGCACCATTGCGAACGGACAGTCGGGCACGCTATATTACCTCGCGGAATGCCAGTTTGAACTGTAATCGAAAGCGCGCTCCGCATCGGAGATCTAGATGGAAAAACGGTTAATCTTCACCGTGATATGTCGATGACTTCTTGTGTGGACTAGCAATCGATGGTGGAACTCCTCAGGAGAGGAAGGTCAAGGAGCTGTTATGTTGGGTAGGTGCGCGTGCTTTCTTTCTGTTCGACTGGCGTATAACTGCTTTGCAAGGTCTTCGAACTGTTTTTGATTATTTACCATCAAACGCGGATGCATTTATAGTAAAATTGGAAATTTTGACGTGCTTATTAGTTATTCTTGTTTAATTAACGGAATTTATTCCGTTTAAGGAATTTGAAGCCGTTAAAAGTGGAATTAATCTTTGTTTAAGGACGCATTTGCATGAAACCTGGATGAAAATATTTTTTTAGTTTTTTTTTACGCGGCTAAAAATGCAATTTCCGAGTTGAATAGAATTTTTATAATTTTATTATAGTCAAAAGGGGCACTTCTGTATGTATCCAATTTTTCAGAATTCTCCAGACGGGGTAATATGTTGAAATCTATTTATTACCTATTTTTTAAATTTTTCTACAGCCCCCTAACTGTGTACCCCGTTAAAAGTAGAATTAATCTTGGTTTAAGGATGGATTTGCATGAAACCTGAATGAAAATATTTTTTCGCGGCTAGAGATGCAATTTCCGGTTTGAATAGCATTTTTATAATTTTGTTCTAGTTAAAAGGGGCACTTCTGTATATTTCCAATTTTTCAGAATTTTCCGGAAAGGGTAATATGTTGAAATCTATTTAATACATATTTTTTTAAATTTTTCTACAGTCCCCTAACTGTGTACCCCAAAGGCGCATGGTGGAACAAAACTTGAAGGGTGTGCCAACAGCTTAGATTCTATTACAAATTTAATGTAAATGTGTCTGTGTGTGATTTTCTTTCGAACTGTGTTAGTATATGTCAGACTTGAAGGAAACCTGGATAAAAAAGAGGCAGAAAAAGAGGCACTTCTGCATTAATAAAAAATTTTCAACATTCTCCAGAAGGGGTAACATTTTGATAAAATAGAAAATGTGAGGGTTTCATGTAAAGACAACTATTGATTTACTTCTTACATTGATTTTTATTGAAATTATTTCAAAATTTAAATATTTTTAAGCATAAGGAGTTACTATCTATTTATTGCCCATTTTTTTAAATTTTTCTACAGCCCCCTAATTTTGTACCCCAAAGGCACATGATGGAATAAAACTGGAAGAATGCGCCAAGAGATAGGATTCGATTAAAATTTTAGTGTAAATGTGTCTATACATATTAGTTTATTAACTGCGTAAAATTATAGTATTGCCCCCAGTTTCCCCCTGTGAAATTAAAAAAAATAATTACTCATGAACTAATAGTTCGATTTTTCTAGAAAAAAAATATATATTAGATATACACGACGGTTTGCTTTCGAACTGTGCCCGTATATGTCCGATTTGAATGAAACCTGGCTAAAAAAAATGTAAAATTTTAAAATATTACATTATTGGGAGAAATTTATGGACGCCGATGTATACATAACATTTTTGAAATAATAAAAAATATATTCTTTAAAATTAACAAACACATCTGCTAAACACACAATATCTACAAGAAGAAAATCACTTAAATATTCCGTTAGACCAGACGGAGATATTGCGGTTCTTTCTCCATCAAAATCGCGTTATTCCACCGAAAGCCTGAGCCCGACAGTCCTTCTTGCATTGCAAAAGATTCAGTCGCACGTGACCTAACGCGCTGTTAACACACAACCAAAAAACAAGATGCGTGCACTAGCACTACTTATCGCGATCACCTTAATCAATTACGTTTGCCCAGTTCCGGTGCCGAATTCGGCCGGTGTTAAAATCGACCAGAGACAAGAGGGTGACATCAACGTCAGAGCCGATTTAGAAAATTTCGTTATCCTCATCATTCCGACGACTTCGACGAATTTCGGCCTAATCGATCTGTTATCGAAAGCGATCCCCATCAAGAATTTGAAACGGAAACACCAAATCAAACAACAGGGTGATTCGCACGAAACGCAGAATTTCATCGAATCTAAAACTGCGCCGTACCACGTCGATATATCGCAGTCGAACTTGAAATTGGAACCTAACTTCGAGAAGAATGAAGATATTTTGAATTCGAGGGCGAAAAATGAGGAGAAACGCGAATTGGGGAGGTTCGCTAAAGCGATTTTGGTCACCGTTCCTTTAGATGGTAAAGAAGATGTGAAAGATGAATCTCGAAGAATTTCCGATCAGTTGCAATTAATTGGATCCACGTACGATCAATGTGGACCTGATGGTTATAGAAATAAGGAAGGTACTTGTGTTTATGTCCCAGGTGAAATTTTTGTGTAATTATTTCTTGTTAAACGATGTATTAATTTATTTTTTATTATATTATTTGCCATTTATGTAATCTCATTGTGTAAATAATTTGATTATTATTATATTTATATATTTATAAAATAATAAAGAAATGAAAAAGGAAGTATTCAAATTTCTGCAATTATTTGTATGGCAAATTGACGTGACACAGATTTGACGAATTATTTACATAAATAACATAATGCAATAAAATTATCACTCAAACTAAATATAGAAACGCTTGCATCAACATTTCTAAACTATGAATAAACATTGATATAATTTCCGATCCTTTTTTTCACCATAGCATACAGTTGTAATTCGATATTTTAATAATATTTAATAAAAACAAATTTAATCAGGATGTAGGATTTCAATAAATAGAGATGACCTATATACAGTTATAGGTTACAATTTTGTGACTGCAGAGACATGTTTTGCGTCAAATAATCTGCGTCTTCTTTCAATATTGATGATTTATTAAACTTGAATTAGCAAGAAAAAAAGTAGGTAGGTACACTTTTATTATTAGTTATTAGAACTGACTTTGACATTTCCTGCACATCTTTGACACATATCAGTATTTGATACTTAGATTGATTGCCCAGCCTCCTGGCCTTTCGATCGGATATATAAATCAGCTGACCACTAATTTTCAACTCAATTTCAACAATATAAGATATGACAAATTCGCTGAAAACTGATAATTTTTTGTTACAAGTTATAAAAGTAAGATTACTGATGAAATAGTTTTGACATCTGTCAAATGGCGGTGGTCATTGCAAAAAGATAAAATTCTGATTAGGCAACAATTATAAACAATGTCAAAATATTAATGAATTAATCACAAAAATCGAATATTACGATATAAAAACAGTTAATATCTTACTCGTTTTAATAATTTACATACAAAAGTATTTCTGACAGCTGTCAAATTGTGCAAAAATTATCTTTTAGATAGGCAGTTACAATTTGGCAAAACATTAATAACTATTCTCCAATAAATTAAGTGTGACAGAACCAAAATTACACTAATAACACTGATTTTTTGACATTTCTTTCATAATTACGATAGTTGTAACTGTCAAAATAGTTCTCTCATCAAATGCGAGAAACAGAGCTGTCACATACCAAAAGCAATTACTTTTTACTTATTTTAACAATCTACATATCGAAGTAATTCTGACAGCTGTGAACTCGCTAAAAATGATATTTTTTTCAACTCTATAACGGTAATTAATTAATAAGAACAATTATTTTTATTGTAGTTTTAATAGATGAAACTGTTTATTCTCAAATTCCTCTCATAATTATGACAATTTATTGTCAAAATAGTCCTGATAGCTGTCAAATACAAGAACAATACAATACACCACAATTGCAACACTGCTGTCAGTCGTTATAATTTTATTAGACTCGATTAAACTTTTGTTACACCACAAGAATAATTATTTTTGTTATCGTTACAACACATGTAACCATCAAACTAAGTGAGACAGTTATAAAATTATAATAGCACTGCCTCTTCTGAAATGTCTTTCATAAATACGATAGTTGTATCTGTCGAAATAGTTTTGAGAGCTGTCAACTACCCCTAATACAATTATTAGAGCATTCCAACCTTAGTATTCAGTATTGTCTCTTATGGGATATATACATCTTTTACTATCTTAAGCGATTTGTAATAAATTGTCTTCTTTTATTTCAACGCAATGGTGCCAGATCAATTAATATGTTTGCAGTTGGCAGTGCTGGTGTAACTCTAGAACATAGTACAAATATAACTTTGATAAAATGTCAAAATCGTTTCGAAAACCGATGTGACAGAATTGTCATCTAATTTCGTTTCACGCGAGGTACCCATTCCCGGATGACTTGTAAAATGGTCGTCTCTATCATTATCTGGGGGAATGAACTTAGGGGGAGGTAAAACTGTCCTCGATTTTGCCATTTAGCGGCACAAAAACGTGTTAATTAAATTCGCAAATTAATAAACTAAATTTCATCACAATCAATACGTAACTAACATCACTTCAAACATCGTACTCACTTGACAGTTTCGGCTTTTATAAAATTCTAACCAAGAAGTATTTCAAATATCTTGTCATTCATCGATGGCTGCCAACCTAAATTAGTCGTGGCACCAATGTCCTCGGTTTCCATAAGACACGTACTGAATACTAAGGTTGGAATGCTCTATTTGACAGACTTATCTGTCAAACTAAAGTATGACATTTCTAATAACTGTCAAATTGCAAAAAAAAAATCTTTTCTGACGCAGTATTATGTAAAAAATTAAAAATATATTTGTTTTAAAAAATACATATAAAAAATAAATAATTAATAAATTATATATCAAATAAATAAAAATATAAATATATATAAATAAAATTTATTCTTTTTTACTATTTACATGTCTCTTCTGACTCAAAATGGTCCTCATCAATCCAGACACGCTATTATATCTTCGTCTAAAATTAAAATAAAAATTAATTTAATATTTTATCTCAATCAAGTTTTACCTTTTGAATTTCCCGCTATTTTTAACGGACGCTTTAGTTGCGTTTCCGGAACTTGCATCCGTTTCGGTCCCATTTTGAACATTCGGTTTATTATCGAATTCTTCAGAGAAATCAAAATCATCAATGGCACCACTGAGAAGAGACTCCAATGGGGTGAAAGCTATTAGAACTCCATCTATATTAATCCTGTAATTTTCGGAACCGTTCTGCCTCTGATCGATAAGGACGTAGTCTTCCTCGTTCGTTTCGTTTTTCTCCCCCAAATCGTCTAAATTGTTTTTGTCTTCCAGCGGTAACGATTTCAAGTAAGCCACGCCAAACGCGAAAAGATAAATGAATATTGATAAACGCTGCGTGTCCGCCATGGCCTACTATGTTGGCGTGTGTTTACTTGACCGCTTCTTGTTGAAGAATAAAGGTGAATGTAAGAGGTGGGTATTGCTAATAATGCGGAATACATTTTTTTGCTCTTACAACGGGTCAACTGGACGCTACAGTTATCTTGGTAAACTTTGCAAGGTGATCTTGCCTTTGGGTGAATGTATTTTTGGAATTTTAACTGTTAAAGTGTGACGTGCGAGATGTATATACTTGATTAGACTGGAATTGGTTCGGAGATTTTTAAAATAAAATCATTTAAATGAATGTTATTACAAATTTTATTGTGAATTCATAATTTTTTTGTATTCATTTTGATGGGCGACCATTTTTAAGAACACCTGATATTTACGTCTGTGAAAATCTTGAATATCCTGATTTGGGCGGACCACCTCCCCAGAACCGCCCATAGATTTAATAGCATCTTCCATATCCTTAAAATACCCAGCTGCACAAGCTCCTAAAATTCCTGCCCCTAACAGTACGGATTCCTTCTCATTGGGAACGATTACTGGGATACTGAGGACATCCGCTTGCGTTTGGATGAATAAATGGTTCTTACTGAGTCCGCCGCAAATTAAAACTGATTCAATCCTCTTATAACCGTGTTTTAAAAGAGTTTCTACGATATGTTTAGTCCCATACTACAAAAATGATTTGGATGAAAAATTCTAACACCTAATAAGACTTACAGATAAAGCCTGTAGTGTTGCTAAGTATAACAGAGCTAAATTCTCCTCGTCAGAGCTTAAACTCAACCCGGAAATCATCCCCTTCAAATTAGGATCCGCCAGAGGAGATCTATTTCCGTGGAAATCAGGCCAAACATGCAAATCTCCAGTTAATAACGAAATTGAGCTAAGATTTTGTTTCCGTCTCATCTCCTCGAGGAACTCGGCCAAATATGTTTGGATATGTCTAAAATTTTAACCTAAATCATAAATATAAAAAGAGAGAACCTTTAAACTACTTCTTCCCAATTCTCCTCTTAATATCAGGAGTAACCGGATGCGTCTCTATAATATGATCGATTAGTTTCCCAGTAGCACTTTGACCTCCTTCATTCAACCACATTCCAGGCACCATTGCGCTGAAATAGGGTCCCCAAATCCCTTCAGTGAAAATCGGGTCTTTAGAAACGGCCATGTGACAGGTGGAAGTTCCGCAGATTAAACCTAAATCCCCCCAAGTAATGCGTTAAAACGTTAATATTTCCATAAATTAATGTTGTACTTAATTTTGTGCTAAAATCGTTTGGAATCCCTTCGATGGAGCAGCCAATTAGGCCTAAACCACCTGCGTGAGCGTCAATTATTGAGGTACCAACTGGTGTACCCGGTAACAATCCCAAAATCCTGGCTGTTTCTTCGCTTAATCCGCGTCCAATTGCTGCACCTGGAGTTTGCACTCGAGAGCCTATTTTTTGGAAATTATTAGCGATTAAATCCTCAAGACCGATTTCTCTGAAATATCCCTCGTTCCAACCATCAATTTCGTAGGTCCATTTACAAACCAAAGAACATAAAGATCTTTAAAATACATAAGATGTAATGAATTTCTTTTTAATCTTTCTCACCTGCTATCATCTCCAGTTGCTTTCCACGTTAAAAAATCCGGTAAATCGAAGAAATATCCAGCGTTAATCCAGCATTTTTCGTAAAGATTATTCTTCAACCATAATAATTTCGGTGTTTCCATTTCGAGGGATATCTTACCACCGACGTATTTTAAAACTGAATTGTTTAATTGGTTAATTTTTTCTGCTTCTTTACCAGCTCTATGATCCATCCATAAAATAACATTTTGGGCATTATCTCCTAACGGACTCACCGTTAAGGGTTGGCCCTTTTTATCCAATACTACAAGGGAGCAAGTTGCGTCAAACCCTATCCCTTTTATACTATTTTTCGTTACATTTCCGGTGACAGTCTGCAATAAATGACAGGTGTAGTGAAAAATGAAATATCACTATAATAATTAAAATCATATTAAATTAAAATCACCTGTATACAATAAACGCATGCGCTCCAGATATCGTCAGACGATTGCTCGTAGAAATCGTTTTGTGGATTCCAAGTTTTTATATCTTTAACACAAATATTTACCACCTTTCCTTCAGATGAAATTAGAGCAGCTCTTGTGCTGCCTGTTCCGACATCAACACCAATAAAATAGGCCATTTTCTCTTTACCTTTTTGGTTAGTGTTGGTTATACAATGTGTTTCAGTTTAAACACGGTGTCTACTGCTTGTAGTTTGTCGAATTACTTCAGTAAAAGTGCATAATTACGACATAATTACGTTGTATGTGACTGACCTCTAAATGACGATAATCTTAGAGAACTAATAGATAAGAATATTAAACACAAATAAACTATGGTGAGGCACAAGAATAGGTAAATATAGTCCAGTTCATACAATTCTTTCTTATAAACATAGCCTTATTATTTCCAGATACGTTGTAATTCTAATTAGTCAAATCGATAAGGATGAAGATGCCGCATTAATCCTCAAACCAATATCATTGCATGCAGCGATTAATAATAAAGTACAACAACTGTATGGGGATTTTGGTGTAGCAGCTATAGCTGCTGGATTCACTGCAAAATACTGTAATGAAAAGACTCGAATAGCTGTGATAAGAACCCGACATGGTCCACACCGCTTTGTAACCAGTGCTTTACCCTGTATAAACACTATTGAAAACAAACGTGTACAATTAAATATTTTGTATGTGGGTGCGACAATTAAACAGTGTTTCAAATTCATTTTAGTGTACCAGCAGCAGAAATATGACCAATTTTGTTCGAAATTAAAAAGTGATAAAGAGAAGCTTGCGTTGAAAGAGGCTATACTGAATTTCGATAACTTATCGAAAATTACATAAATTTACCGATTTTATAGTGAAAATCAGTGAAAATTATCTCTATAAAACTGCAGGTTATGTATAAACGTCAAATTTGAATTAAGGCGGGCATTTGCGTAATAAGATTTTAATTAAAAAACATTTTCCATACGAAATAATTCTTGTAATATTACATTGAATAAATAAATGTATTTAATAAGCGTGATTTATTTGTATTTTAATTAATTGCAAGGAATGTGGAAAAAAATCAATAAATTAAAAGAGGTCAAGCAGGAAGTATACAAAAGCAACGTTGCCCTTTAATTTAATCGCTTCCCATGCTTTTGCACATTATAGAATTAAATTATTTCTAATTATTTTAATTATAATTGAATCATGTATTAAATGATACAATTATACTTATCTTATCAATTAAAATTGTATAAATTTAATTTTACCTTTATATGTTATTCAAATCCGGCAACAATGTATAAAGGAATGCATTCTTTAAATCTGTGCGAAACAAATGGGTGCATACATTATTAATTTATCCCTTTCGTTCCTATTTAAAACATAAAACTTTAAATTATTCGCACAAAAATGGAATTAAATTGCGAAGTTACCGTCTCCCCGTTATATCAATTTAATAATTTACGCTGTCAAGAAGAAAATTACCAAAATAAACTATGGTAAGTGAATATAGCATGGACACCATTAACTTGTTGCATGTCTTGAATAATCTGTTGAATCCTTCTATTATATAGCCCGCATCATTTAACCAACACTTCTTAAATTTAAATTAATCAATAATCTGCGAGAGATGAGGGGCCCTCATCTATTTTATCTGAGGAATTGTATGAATATTTAAGTGTACCAACGATTGTGATTTCATTTGTTTCAGTTCTTTAAATGCACTCAGAGGAAGAAGTACGAAACTTGAAACTAATGATAACAATAAATTATTCGATTTATTATCGATAATCATGAGAGAGAATATACATCATTTAGAGATGTTTAAAGCAAAACATTTCCCAGTATCCTATGATTGTCGAGCCGAGAATGCAATAAAAATATTTTTTGGGTGGTCCGTAGGTGTAAATATAAAGGAATTGAGTGAATATTTAGGTAAGCTTTAACAATTTTATTATTAATATTACTAATTCTGCGATAATACGACTAACGTATTCATTTTTACTGCTCGCTTTAGTATTTTGCGGAAAATTTGATGGGTTAAGGTAATTTTCCTTAGTGAAAACATAATTTTACATAGCGAAAACTAATTATAACCAATTTTTAGATATTAGCGAAGAAGTAACGAAACATATTTATCTACTGAGTACTTTATATGCGAAACGCTACATAAAAAGTCATATTGAGGAATGGAGGATTGGAGGGCCTGGAATTGTAGTTCTGCTAGACGTTTATCCAGGCGGTTGCAATAAATTTAACTACGTCACGAGACAAAATCAAAATTGCGTGTTATGTATTGCTGAAGTTAAGGTGAGTGAATTTTTGATATAATTATTTTTAATTTTGTATAATTTTTGATTAAAACATAGGATATTCCACCGAGATTTTGGTTCCAAATACTCAATCAAACAGACTCGAATCAGAGAAATAGGGAAATATTTGGCGCAATATTTGCAATCGTTCGTCCAGGTTCTATCCTGGTTATAGATTTGGATTCGACAGCAATAACCGAAGCGTCTTATAATAATTTAAGGAGTAAGTACAAAGTTGTCGTTAATTTGGATTCCTTGAAGAGGCATAACACGGAGGAACAGTCGTTATTAGATAATTTAGAAACGATATGGAAACCGGCTTTGGATATTTGTGAGTTTGCAAATTATCAGAGCGATATCACTAGTTACTATACTAGTTTTCTGTGGAATCAGCGATTTGGTAATGATAATTTGAGTGAATTATTAAATCAGTTTTAATTAGGCATCATCTCGGTTTTAATTTTTGGATTTATCGTGAATTTATGATATTATTTTAGGTCAAATTTGTATTAATTTATTTTTATTATTCAGTATTCGTTTTTTTTGTACAGGGTATTTATTTAAATTTATGTTGATTCGATTTTATTGCAATATGACTGCATTTTACAAACATGTACAGATTGTAATCAGTGCAATTTTTATTTCAATGATATTACAATATTTTTTTTATTTAATTCTTTTTATAACATACTGCAATACGATTAATTTATTAATTCTAACCTCAAATAGAAATGTCAAAATCTGACACGTGACAGGTTAGGAATTATGACAGTTTAGCTCATTTTATTAAATCATTATCATATATTTTTCTGTGGTGCTTCCTTATTTGACTTTATTATTATTACTATTATTATTGTATACAATTTTGAGATTTGATTTTTGATATTTTTATTTGTATCTCATATTATTATGCAAAAGGAGGAAAACCTGCGGTCTACGCTGTATGTACGTATTCTTTAATTGTAGCAAATTTTATTTAACCCAGCAATAATTTACATTGTATGTATTTTGTGTGTTTGTATGCTGTTCTTTGTTTTACGGACGTGTATGGTTAATATTGCCCCATTTATTAAGTTTAAATGTTTGTTTAATATAATCCTTTATAATGCATAAAGTTAATGTTGGTAAAATATCGGCCAAAAATGTTTTTCAACGTTTCGAAATTGTTCTTGTTCTATAATGTATAGGTGAAGTGCCTTGATTCGGCCATATTCATATTTTTTATATACATGTTTACAATAAGTTGTATGTTATTTGGAATAAAACTTTTACAGTAAATAGTTTCGTTAATTGTTTCTTAATTATGGCAAGTATACAGTGGGTAATATTTGCTCTTTTTAGGTCCATTTATAATAAAAAAATAAATTGTATGACCTTTACTGCAAGATAAGCCATCTATATTATGGAAGTATAAATACAATTTGGTATTACAGTTTTCTTCAATGAATCTCTGGTTTGTGCTGCCCTCTTTAGGCCAACCTATTTAATAATTTTATTTTTAACAATTAATCTATTTGTACAATGGAAATAATTAAAACAATTGTTTAAATTACAGAGAATTACAAAACGGGAAGCAAAAAAGACCCAGGTCTAGCTGTGTTGGTGAGGCTGTCACAGGGTACCCACTCCCGGGCGCGATCCCGCTACTGCCCGACGCGGGGACTTTTGGCTGCTCGGTATTCCCGCCTGGCCCGTTGCGCCCCTCCTTGGCCAACCTGGCCGCCGCCGGACTCCTCCGGTTCGACCATATTGACGCCGGGCTTAGCGTGGACACTCGGTCAACGTGAGCGACCCTACGCCAGGACTCCTCACCTCAAACCATCCGCTGAACCCGACCTCCAAGCAGCTGGATTACAGGAGTTCGCCACGCTCCCAGTCGAAATATATATATCCTAATATAGCTTTTAATCTGACCTATTCAGAACTGCTGATTCAAAATATGATACATCGATGCAATTTCATGATTCGTATTTGATTCGTATCTTCCGCATTCTCAGCGTCGAAACATGCGATATGATTAAGGTTTTTCGGTAAATTATAAAAATAAATTGCCAACTAAAAAAAAACCTGTTTTATATTTTGTGTGATTCAAAGTTTATGGACAAATAATGTTGGTCAATTGTAGTTAAAAACGATAATACGAAACATGTATATACTGGCTGTTGATAAGGATAGGGGATGTGTGATAACTCTTATCGGACAAAGATAAAGCTAGTGCTAGTCGTTATTTTGCTCTCCATTTCTATACGTAAGCGTTCAACCGGAAGCGAGCGCTTCTGAAATGCTCATAAACACATTGAAGGGGATTGTTTATAGGGTTAAAGTTGAATAGTTAAGTTAAATGGGCGAAACCCAGGATTGGAATGTGCTTGAAATTGTTGTTGGTGAGTCAACGTTGCCCTTGTTGACAGTTGACAGTTATTCTGACAGTTCTACTTTATCAAAAGCTACGCCAGAATTGGGATGTTACAATTTAATGACTCCGAATATTTCAGCGTCATTTTGCTGTATTTTTACACATTCCAACAGACTGTCTGATTCTTGTAAAACATATTAGCGCACCATTGCTAATGAATTAAACTAATAAAGTAGTGTAGCATCAGCTTTGCCATTTATCGACACAACCTCACTGGATATCAATCGAGTTTTAACCGTTGATCCGCTGATTACGGCTGAACTACACTGTTCTATTGCAGCTTGCAGCGTGGAGTGCGCCTTATCCCACCCAAAAGCGGTTCAAAGAGGAGTCGGAGTTGAACGCGGCAGCACGCGATTAAAATAATAAACAGAACAACTGTAGGGTGTCCGAATGAGAGCAGATCGTAACGAACCGCTGCTGTTTGTGTTGTGTTTGTGAATTTTGATTTATTGTTTTGTGGAATTCGGAAAAGTCAA
>SMLS01064948.1:0-24690 GCA_004785975.1 Popillia japonica
GCCAGGGAACTGGAAGAAGAAAACGAACTGCTCACGTTCTCTAGAGAAGACGCCACTAATCAGGTCAGCAATAAAACTAAAAAAGCAACGCGCGATCGTGATCCGACCCCAACCGTAAAACGCTCAAATAAAAAGTCGGTAAATAAGTTATCTACCGCGACAAGCCGAGCTGAAAGATTAAATAATAGAAGGCATTATTCGACGCGTAAATCTACGAGTAGGCAGCAGTTCGCTTTAAACAAAACTAAAATCGAGGATGAAATCGAGGAGACGACCAACGATAGTAAGAGCTCAATGGACGATTTAAAAAGTGAAATTGATCACTCGTGCGAAGATGAGAAGGTAACGAACGATAATCAATCAAATTTTGATGTTGACGAGGGTAGTTTAGATTCGGAAGCGGACTCGTTTAAAACGTCTAATCATATCGATCATAATTCTCCGAGAACTAGATCGAGAGGTACCGTCGCTATCGATTTATGGACTCTGGATATAAATCCCGTTTTACCCGGAGTAAAACCTATAAAAACTAGCACACCTGTACATCGCGGTAGGCGCAGACGATTACGAAACATTTCCGAGAGTGCAAAGTCTGATAAATCCGAGAAGAATTCCAAGAAAATTAGGAGCGATTCTGAAAACGAGAAGGTCGATAATAATAAGAATGATAAGAAGAATAAGATCGATAATGAGAAGGATGGGAGTAAGGTTGTTAAAAGGATAAAGTTGGAGAATGAGGATAGTAAGATAATTGAGAAATCGCCTAAGAGGACTAGAGCGAATGTTGAGGTTCAAAAAAATCTCGATGAGGGCGATGAATTACTAGAAGTGAATGCTAAAGAGGTCGATCAAGCCGAGTCTGATTTAACATGTCATCCAACGAAGCGGAAATTAAGGAAAGATGATAAAATCGAGGTTGACGACAATAGTAAGAAAATAAAAAAGAAAAATGGCAACAAAGATATCCAACTGCAGGAGGATGTTGAGAAATTGATGAACGACGATGAGAATCAGAATGAGGATAAAATTCTAGCGGAAACGCTAGCGGATGTTATCGAGGAAACCGATAAGAACGGTAAAGTCGGCAACGTATCTAGTAAAACGTTAAAGGTGATGCTATCGAAAAGAGATATCGACAAGTACCTGCATCCGAGCGATGGGTTGCCGGAGAATTGCACGGAATTCGAGAACAACATCGGCGACACCCACGACGATCTAAATCCGAAACAATCCGACGCACAACAGGTTAAGAATACTACAACGACTTTAGTTAGGAATTCTAGACGATTAGGTTCTTCCCCGAAAACCGCAAAGAAGACTGCTGATTTAAAGAACGCCACGCTAGACGGGTGGCTGTTGAAATCCCCTACGTCAAATAATCAGACGAATTCATCGGACGTTGACAATAGTGTTAGCTCAATTAATGATTCGAACACAGTTGAAGATGGTAAAATCTCGTGCGAATCCGACGATAGGACTAGTAATAGTAATTGCGATGAAATGGTAAACGAATCAGAAAATTTAATTAAATAGGCTGTTCGGTACATACTAATGATAAAAAACTCTTATATAGACCTTTTTTTAAACTTAATTTATTTAAATAACAGTTCCCTTTTTTTAATCGAAGATAAAAGAAAACAAACTATTGTGATTTATAAATGAATGATGAAAATGAAATGGATAGGAAATAGAAAAAAAAGAGATAATCGCGCTCCCCCGATATCGCACTTTGTACATATTATACTAATTAGAGTTCTAGTTTTTTTACAAAAGAAATATTTTGTGTATAACTGTAAATTATATTCGTGTATGGATGGAATTTTGCAATGTTAGAGTATAACCTCTTCCAAAATGAAGAAATTTTCATCAAATACCTATTTTAAACTCGCATTTTTTTTTACAAAAATCTTTTTAATTTCTTTTTTTTTGCCCCCGTTTTGAAATGATGTTGACAGATAATTTATAGCGTTTCTCCTTTTACTGGCAATTTTTTCCTTCGAAATTTGTACATAAAAGGCGAATACATTGTTAGTAATATGATGAATTGTGTAGATTACTGAGTAGTAGGTTATAATGCTCTAGTAAAGCGTTTTTGAAATGTTTATTTGTTATTGATGCTCAAAAAAAAAGAACCAAAAAAAGCTTTATATATTGGACGTTATATTTGTGAAAATCTTTATTAAGTGCTTTGGTGATTAAGTAAGAGAAATTGCGATTTTCCCAGTATAAATTTTTTTAGTTAGCGACAAGCAATTTATTTATTTTGGCACAATTTTTTCGCTAATGATTAGTATTAATCATTAAATTATGTCCTTGAGGAATCTAGCCGTAGTACAGAAGCAAATTTGTCTTAAATTGAATAATGCCATCAACCACGACATAAATTTAATCATAAATTCACGATTTCTTTCTGGATGTCCTCGAAAGGGATAGCCAAACATTTTCCTTCGTTTTTTTTTTTCTGCATTTTTCAGCCACTGCATGATTCTCAAGTTCTCACTAGCTTGAACTACATATTCGTACACACTGCTTGATTTCCACACTTTTGATAGATGTTGCCATTCTTAGGGTCAGTTTTATGTTATGTACCGCAGTAGCGTATCGCCGTTGCGTAACATTGATACGTCGTAGTGTAACGGTATATGCTTTATATGCCATATCGTTGCGAAATAAAATAAAACTAAATCATTTTCAATACTTAAAACCATCTTGACGAGAATTTTTCTTCCTATATTAGAGGACAGCCCAAGCTTGGCAGTTAATTAACCGATAAATTACAATCATTTCTATTGTTCCACCCACTGCGAATCACTTTGTAGATGTCATAAAAAGAGATAGAATATAATACAATATATCATAAATGCTGCATTTTTAGCCAAAATCCATTCTCCCGAACCCCCGTGTAATCATGTAGGTGTAAATTTTGAGGTAATATCAGATTTTGGTGCTTAAATCACTCGTATTGAACGTTTCCTTCAATTTTATTTTTTTTTCCTTGCATTTGCCTGCCTCTGCATGCATCTCAAGTCTGCACCGTACTGAACTGACACTATATTTATACAAACTGCTTGATGTTCACACCTTTAGTAGCTGTTGCTCTTCCTCGGGCTAGTTTTGTGTTATGTACCGCAGTAGCGTATCATCGTTGCGTAACAGTGATACGTCGTAGTGTAACGCTATATGCTTTATATGCCATATCGTTGCGGAAAAAAACCAAAAAGGAATCATTTTCAATACTTAAAACCATCTTGTCGAGAATTTTACTTGCTATATTAGAGGACACACCCCAAGCTTGTCATTTAATTGACCCATAAATTACAATCACTTCTATTTTCCCACCCACTGCGAATCACTTTCTGGATAGTATAAAAAGGGACCAAAAATGGCTAAAATTCATTCTCCCGACCCACCACGTAATTCTGTTGGTGTAAATTTTAGTAAGTAAGTTTAGTAAGTAATATCAGATTTTGGTGCTTAAATCGCTCCTATTGAACGTTTCCTTAAATTTTATTTTTTTTTCTGGCATTTGCCCACTTCGTAATGTAACGACATATGCTTTATATGCCATATCGTTGCGAAAAAAAATAAAACTAAATCATTTTAAATACTTAAAAAGGTCTTGACGAGAATTTTACTTCCTATAATAGCGGACACCCCCAGCTTGTCATCTAATTTGGCTTCTAAATTACACTCACTTCTATTTTCCGACCCACTGCGAATCACTTTCTGGATAGTATAAAAAGGGACCAAAAATGGCCAAAATCCATTCTCACGACCCCCCACGTAATCCTGGGGGATGTCAATTTTGAAGTAATACCAGATTTTGGTACTTAAATCGCTCGTATTGAACATTTCTTTCAATTTTTGTTTTCTTCTTGCATTAGCCCGGCTTTGCATGCATCTCAAGTCCTCGTCGTATTGAACTGACACTATATTTGCACAAACTGCTTGATGTCCACACCTTTAGTAGCTGTTGCTCTTCCTCAGGCTAGTTTTGTGATATGTACCGCAGTAGCGTATCATCGTTGCGTAACACTGATACGTCGTAGTGTAACTATATGCCACATCGTTGCGGAAAAAAATTAACTAAATCATTTTCACTATTTAAAAGCGTCTTGACGAGAATTTTGCTTCCTATAATAAGTTTGTCATTTAATTGCCCCATAAATTATAGTCACTTCTATTTTCCCTCCGACTGCGAATCACTTTCTAGATGTCTTAAAAAGGGATAGAATACAATATATCATAAATCCTGCATTTTTAGTCAAAATCTATTTTTCCAGCCCCCTACATAATCCTTTGGGTGTAAATTTTGAAGTAGTACCAGATTTTTGTGCTTGATTCGCTTGAATTGAAGGCTTTAAACATTTGATTCCATGTTTTTTTTTTGGATTTTCCCGGTTCTGCCTGATTTTCAACCCCTCCCCGTGTTTGACTGACACTATATTTGTACAAATTACTTGATTTCCATACCTTTAATAGGTGTTGCCCTTCCTAAAGCGCATATCTTAAATAACGTTGTTTGAATGCAGTTAACAAGCTTATCAAGCGCTGTGACGAACTGTTGTCACTATTTCAATTGTTTAATATATTATAAATTCTGCATTTTTAGCCGAAGTGCACCCCTCCCCCTCTCCGCCCGTTGGCACAATCATCGGGATGCAAGCTTTAAAGTATTATCAATTAATATTACATGAACTGCTCGATTTCCACGCATTTTTGATAGTTGTTGCCCTTTCTAAGATGAATTTTATGTTATGTATCACCGTATCGCACCATCGTTGCGTAACAGTGATACGTCATAGTGTAACGGTATATAGTTTGATGTATTATATCGTTGCGAACAGGCTAAAAAAGTATTTCATTGAGCAATAAATTAGTGATTGGACTTGAATATGTTTTAATATAGTATGGCTTCCGCGAACTTCCCCCGAAATTGATGAGATTATTTAATTCAAAACGAAACGCCATCTAGTCTACAATTTTGACTGGATATGTTTCAGATTTTCTCAATAAACAAATTCAGATCTCAAACTTAACATCAAGATATCTTAATAAAGACATTTTATTATATTTAACACCTACCTAAACATTTTTTTAATACTGTTTTCATTTATTTGAGAGTTTTTATTTACTTTCGTTTAAGTTTATTTTTGGAAGAGAACTTATTCTTGCATTTTGACTGTGATTTATTTTTTATATATGTACACTGTACACACTATAATTTAAGCATGATAACGAAGATTGTAAAAAAAAAAATAAAAACTAGCGTGTGTATCTATGAAGATGTGAGAAAGAGAGAGAGAGAGATGATAATCGTGAAGACTTTTTTTTTGTAACGGTCTGCATGTGCATGTTCGAAAGGAAGATGTGTATTATTGTTTTTTTTTCTCTGTCTGTGGTAGGAACGGACGTATGATCGTTGTGGTCAAAATGTAGAATTCGACATTTACGCGTATATAATCTCAAAAAAAAAGTGCTATGTTGTTGTAATTTTAAGGTATCGTTGTAAATACAGGAAAAAAAACTAAGTGAATAAAGAAGTTCTCTTGCATAGTCGTGTTTTTTTGCGTATGTGGCGGGGTAGAGGCGTAGGTTTTGGTGCCATCTTGCTCCGGCGTGCCGCAGCGGGCACCAAAACACTGCCCCGCTGGACACGAGCAAGAGGGCTTCTTTCCTTTTCTGGGAAAATGTGCAAATGGACACGAAAACCTACGCATTCGCACCCTCCAAAAATGTTTTCCCAACCTTCATTTAATATACGTACGGATATGTTTGTGTAGTGAAATTTACTTGTATGGAATATCGCTTTATTGCTTAGGATTAATAATTTTATCGATTCTCTCTTATCAGTGCTGATAAGCGGGATTTTGGAGTTTTTTTATTAATGTTTAAAAGTTTATATAAATATTGACGATGATGGTGATAAATTTGTAGGGAATATTTCCATAGTTTCGTAATCTGGTGCTCGGGTGTATTTGAAAACACATCTTTGCTTTATAATTAAATCAACTAGAACTATCATTGTGTCGTCAATATTGAATTATGAAGTTAAGACGCCCAACCACCTAAAACAATTTAAATCGACGTATGTTTTTAAGAAAAATTCCTGTCAAAGCAAATTGCACAGCCTACTTATTTTCTAAGTGCAGCCAAATTCGGTTTTGTTAGAGATATTGCTTAAGGGAGTACACGAGTTTTCTTTGCCCTTTCAGACCACACCACCTCACGGTTGATCGCTATGTGGTCATCAAGTTATTCATTTTCCTTTGCAGTCAATGCTCTCCTGGCTAGGCGATCAATACGGTGCCAATTCTCGATTGGAGCTAGTATATTTTCCACTATAAGATGTTGGCTCTCCCATCTCTTGTGCAACTCCTTCCCGTAGCATATTCCATATGTGGCATCTCCGCAGTAAGGGGCACAGGTTCGTCTCTCTAATTCTGAAGTGGGGGAGGTATGCATTGAAGCATCCATGTCCAGATAAGATATGCGCTAGATTATAGTTAGTCCATGTCGGTGTGGGTTCTGCGATACCACGGTCTTAGGTTGGGGATTAGCCTCTTTGTCCAAGTCGGCGACTCCACCTTACTCTTCCCAGAATTTTTGCCATTATTCGAGAATCTGCTTTCACCCGACTCTT
The DNA here is from genome assembly GCA_004785975.1 of Popillia japonica. NCBI lineage: Eukaryota > Metazoa > Arthropoda > Insecta > Coleoptera > Scarabaeidae > Popillia > Popillia japonica. The sequence goes on from SMLS01064948.1 coordinate 6,644, forward strand.
TTTCTTAGAGGACGTTGGCCTGACTTCTGGCTACCAGCTCTATAATTGCCACAACGAGAAACTGCTGGAGACAGTCTTATACGCTTTGGCCATCATCAGACCGACTTTTCTTTGAGTATTCAAATAATTTGGTTATGAGTGTGTTGCTCTATGGCGTCCAACCATATTGCCGAAGCCTTGATCATAATGGATTGGATAACGAACGTAGCTTGGGGTTGTACGTTCTTGGCATAAGTTGACACATACCTGCTAGAGCCTTGCCAGCCTTTTGCAGTGCAAGTTTTTCCCAACTTATATTGGATTGGATCTCGTACGAAATGGCGTCCAATGTCTATGTTTGGTTCATACGAGGAACATTTAAAAAAGTTTTTGCAAACTTTAACGTTCCTCAAGTATTTGGCGAATTTGATTAAGATCATATACATATGTATATGTTATCAACATATATCCTTATTTGGTTTGTCGTTTATGTAAGACTGACAGTTTTGCAATGTTGTAATTTGTAAAAATTATTGAATTGATCCAAATAGTTTGTTGCATAAGCAATATTTGGTCTAGCACGCTCCAACAAGTAACTAAGTGCTTCAACTAATTTCAAGTGGCAACATCGTCTGCCGCTTTTCTAGCAGGGTTGTCAAATTTGATGCGCATAGTAGTTATTTAGTTTCTTTGTTCAGGAATCGCGTCTATGCTCTTGATAGTCTTCCAATGTCTGAATCATGCTCACTCTCGATTATGATCCCCAATAATACTAAGAGCAGCTTGGGAAGCTGTATGTTTCCCAAATTCTGTTGTGGTTAGCTGTGATATGTCCAGGTGTCTAATGGATACTTTCGCTCGAACCGCCATAGAAACCAAATATCATATTGAATTTTGACCAGCTACTGCTTAAACCAAGTTCACAGTAAAGAGCAAATTCTTGCACCTACAAACGAGTTTTTCAATTTTATTTGTTAGCTCGTAGGCGGTCGGACGACTTCTCATGCATCGATGCAATTTTTTCCACCATTACTTCATACATTTCAAAATTTAAAATGGTTTGTTTCAAAGGAACTTCCAATATCAATGCTGCTACATCATCTTCCATAATTGGATCGCACGTATTTGGAGTTAGTAGTAGGTCTTCTGGATTTGGCTTCTATCAGTTTGGGTTTACCTCTACCTCCTGCTTTCGTAATAGAAATAAATTATAGCAAACTGTTTTCTCAACCTATTCGCATTTACTCCTAAATTAATTTCATGCGTTTAAACATATATGTAAACAAGTTTATTTTGCTACACAAAAATCGACAAAAACTTAAAAATTATCAGTTTAAAAGAAATAGAATCCCAAATAATGCGTAGGTACGTATGTTCATTAATTGAAATATACATTTTGGTCTCTGGAAATATAACTTCTTTCACCCTTGGTTTCAGGTTTGGGTTTCCGATAACAGCCTGGAAACAATGCCGGTAAGTAAGCACCAATTCATACGACGAAAAATCTTACAATATTTTTAACAATTTTAACAGATGTGGTGCCCACCAACTCCACCCCAGCAAGACACCGACATATACATAGATCAAACGATGGCGTTCTTATACGACATGAATGTAATGACCGAAGTCCAATTACCACCGGTTTACGTCAAGAAAGAGAATAAACGTTCTCGCCTCGAAGCCGGTTTAGTAGATAGCCGTAGAGCTTTGAAAATCCAACGAAAAGACGAATCTATGTACGCTCCGAGATCATTGTTTGAGAAACCCTCGCCTGCCTTAGTAAAAATCCGTCGTGATATGAAATTACAAAGATTCCGAGGTATAATCAGGACGCCAGTACCTATCCCTAACGTTAAATTAGCCGTTTCTAAACCGACATCGGAACCGCCATGCTTTCATAGTTGGACCATACATGAGGATCTAGCCTTACTCAAGGTTATACAATCTTTCCAAGGATTGCCGTTGAATTTAATGGTGGTCACTCCGGGGCATACCCCGAATTGGGATTTTGTAGCCGACTACGTGAATACCGTATCTATAACGTATAGGAGCCCGAAACAGTGTCGTAATCGTTTCGAAACTGTTCTGATACCGCGCGAGGAGGGCAAACAGGTATTCGACACCTCGCCTCGTAAGAAGAAATTGAAGGGTAATCTACCGTATAAATTTCCGATGCAGAACAAGTCGGGTAGACCGATGCGTACGTCGCAATTATACGCGCAGGACAATAACGCTAGTTTCACGCAAAGTATGTTGAAACGGTACGATGCGCTTAAGTCGGTGGCGAATAAACGCAATTCTACTACGAAAACGGTCGTTAATAATCCTAGTTTGAAGAATCCGAAGCACGCAGCGGTTTTGAACGAGTGCGGTATAGATTTGGACCATCCTGTATTACCGGTAGAGGTCGCTGCTAGACGCGCCGAAAGGATAGCTAGGGAGAAGAAAGCTCCTGAACAACAATTGGCTGCGCAAAGGTAAGTTCAAGCAGTTTTGTTTCAAATTATCGCAATTATCCGATTTAAGTGATAAGTGTGTGCAACAACTGGTTATGTCAGGAGTCAATTGCGTGCGATGTTCTTGCCATCTTAAAGTTGTTGCCATTTTAGGGCTTTTTAATCGGTGCAAACAAATGAAAATCGCTGGATTATAGACTTGTCGTGGAGGGGGATGACCTTTCGAATCGGTTGTTTTTGTACTTTGCGGCGAGATGCAGTCTTCATTTTGTTGAGCAGCTTGCAGTAGCATGCAGCATTCATTGTGCGCCCTTCATGCAATATTTCATGAGCAAAATGCGTCAGCGGTCGAACGTTTGTCAGTTTGTCAGCTGACTGGTGCGTTTCGGCTTTCATTGGGGATGTCCCCTTTCCTTACCGGAAACCAGCATGGAGCAGATGGGTACCTAAATCAGAAGTTTGTCAGAGTAACATTCAAACATATCGACTTCAGATTTTCGGTCAACAAGTGAAGGATCGATCTGGCACAAAAAACTTTACAAAACTGGAGGTATTTTTTGACAACTCCAAAAACTTGTTCTACAGTATCATTCCATGATTATCATCCAGAATGTTGCAAAGTGGACGAAGGATTTGTCTGCAATGCTGGTCTAGTGGTGGCGATCGTGATGCTGGTTTCTCACGCGATCATCGCGTCTTTTGATTTTTTTTTTCTTTCTGACAAACATCTTTGACAATATTCCATCACTGAACTGTGTTATCAATGTCTAGAACAATTCAGTCGCTTGAACTAATTAACGAACAAAAAGTCTTGTGCACTGGAGGTATGTGGTTGTTGCTCCAACATTGTGGACGGTACTGACTAAGTGTTTGGAAGTGTGGATTAACAAGATTTTGCTACTCCTGATGGCTACACCCTACCATATTGGTAGCGTGAGTCCGGTTTTGCCAACTACTAATGATCAAGAACGAAAATTCCGTATAAATTTGATTTATTCTTCTACATTCAATTTTCTCTTCAATTTTTTCTTTTAATAAACAAAAACCATGCTGCAGTGGCTTAAACTTTCATAAAAACGTCTTTTTGAGAAAAGGAAACTAGCAGCACGCTATATCGACAAGAGAATCGCCTCGATATCAGCGTCGAACACGAGTTAGAAATAATTATCCTCAAATAATTCTTATAAACGACCAAATTTTTTTGCTAATCATTCTGCACACATCGTTTTTCAGATTACTCATTAAAGGAACAATCAATGCTGCCCAAGGTGCATCCGGCGTTCAAGCAAACAGCGGTACATCAATCGCAGGATCAACGGTTCAAGTTGTCAGTTCGCCTCTAAATCAAGTCACTCTGGTACAAACAACAACAGCCGTAACCACTGTAATCACCACCGTGATCACAACACCCAGTACACCACCTAGTAAGTTAACATACAGTATAAGCCGCCTTCGTTGAAAGCTCGCGTTAAAATTAAAATTCTTGCTGGTATTATAGGTTCTATAAAGGCACAACGTATCGTTGCTTCACCCATTCAAACAGCAACTGTCTCCGTTTCAGGATTATGTCCGTCGCAATTGCAAGGTACTCAGAGGTTAATCGTGTCTGGAACTCCCGCCCAGGCTAAAGCTGTCGTGGCCGGTACAGCCGTATCCGGAAAGACGATTAGTCCGGCGCAGTTGAGTATGATAAGGCAGGCGAATCTGAAGCAACAATTGACGACGATGCGTTTACAAACGGCGGGCATAGCTGGGGCTCAAATCGTTAAAACTACGACGGTCTCAATTGCTGGGCAGTCTACTTTGCAGTTGCAGTTTACGCAAGCACAACCACGTGCTCAAGTTAATGTAAGTAAAGACTAATTTATAAATGTATGCATTTATTTTATCTTTCTTCATCCAAAGTGGAAATGACCTTTTTGTCTTTTCATTATTTACCGGAAAGTAGATTAAATTGGTAACATACCAACCAAATTAACCTTTTCATGTTAATTTTGGGTGCATGATTACATACAGACTCATTAACGAAACGTAGCTAATTGATTAAAAGAGTTTATTCAAATTTTGATGCTATGTTTCTTAAATGATTGCAGTATATTAAACCTGGAACCGTAACAATCGGTGCTAAGCAAGGAATCACAAGAACAGTGACGGAAAGTGAAATGAATCAGTTCATCAAGCAAAGACATATTCAAGCACAGCAACAGAAAGCCTTAGCAGCTGCAGTCGCTGCCGGAGGCGCGCCGACAACAATCCAAAGCCTTTCACCGCAAAGTTTCGTTCAAACAATTCAACAAGCCGGCTCATCCGGTACGCAAGTTGCCACTTTAGTCAAAGCAGTTTCTAGTAGCGGTGTTACTCAAACCGTTACAATCCCTGTAACCGGCGTAACTTTGGGACAGGTTAAGGCGTTAGCTCCCGGAACAACTATAAAAACTACCAATCCTCAACAGATAAGACACATACAATTCCAACAACAGCTTTTAGCGCAGAAAAAGCATAATCAAAAGATCGCGGGGATAGCTCAAATGGGCAAGGGAGCGGTAGCCACGCAATTAATTGTTGGCTCGAAGCCTTTTCAAACACCCATTAGCGTGCAGCAGTTTATCAAGTCGCCTCTTACGGTGCAACAGGGTAGCATACAATCTGTAGTGTTGAAAAGTAGCCCTCGCGTAATTCCAGTGAATACGGCGCAAGGCAATAAACCAACGATACAGGTAAATACTTTTGGATATTTGTGAGAAAAATATATTTATTTCAATACGTTTTAGGTCGTAGCTGCAACATCTCAGGGTATAACGACAACAATTCGACCTCAGAGTTCATCGTCTTTAGCCGGCGCATTAACCAGTATAAAAGTACCGGGTAATGTGGCATCACCCACTCACCTTCTGTCGCAAGTTTCGGCCGCACTTCAAGGTCAAAACGTCGTGAGACAAAGCAGTCCAATTCGCATACAAACCAGCGGAACGGCTAGCGGTACCGCGCCTATTGTGGCCGTCTCTGTACAATCGAACACAAGTGCGCAGGCTAGTCCTTCACCTCAAGCCAACGTCGAAAAGGCTGATCAACAAGTAAGTAGGCTACTGAAGAAGTAAGTGCTCGTTTTGACCCGATTTATCAGTGTTGTTGATTACTTAGTCGATTTTTTTTCCACTGTTATGTCGCAGTAATATAGGCGAGAGTAAAGTTTTAGAGCTGGTGCATTTGACTGACTCAAAATGGAAATGAGTTTATTCGATTTTGGTAGATTTGTAAGTGTTTTAGAATTGGTTTATTTAAAGTGACAAAAAATATGCCAAAAAATAGATCATGTTTTATAGTTAATACTTGAAAAAGTTTCTGGAATGGCTGGAACTTTTTCCGTTTGTAATTAGGTAAATTTTACTCAATAGCAGTAATTTGTTGTAAATATATTTATTTAACACTTATTAACGTATAAAGATATTTGTAGCTACAATATGATAGTTCGTAATACTATTAACTAGTAAATAAGTAATATGCACCAACGCTATAACAAAAACAGTATTTTCTGTTCTACATTACTCGTGTAAATTAATTTTAGAAATTCTTTCCATTTTTATTTTCTCTCAATAACTGCATTTTAGAAAATAAAATTGCGTTTTAATATTTTTATCATGTAATGCCGAACCTAAAAAAAAATTGTTCAGAAAAGAAAATATAGTGTTTTCAGGCTGATTTCGTAGTAACTAAAGCTATCCTACATATTTTTCGTTCAATTCTCATTATTCGTTTCAGTTTAAAAAGAGTAATAAGTGTATATAATTATGTATTTCGTTTTTATGTAATCTGTGATATTTTATAACTTGAAAGAAATGTTAGGATATAAAATGTATAAAAATAATATCGTTATAAACTGTATAAACATCAAAATCTAAAATTATTTTTTGAAACAATTAATCTCTATTTTTTAGTTTTCCCCCTTTCTAATATGTGTATATTTTTGTAAAATTGTAAATACTATGTAAAACTAAAATATCCTGTTTTATATAAATAAATAAATTATAATTTTTTAAAGTACAACTGCTTGTGTTTTTATTTTTATATTGCCGCAGCAATAGTTTAAATTTTATTCATTAATTATTTGTTTGATATGAGTTGATTGTTAATTTTTCGTACAATTGCATGCGCTTGTCCTGTTTCTCCTTCAACTTTTATACTCTTAATTTTTTAAGTTTGAGAAAGGAAAAAAATGGTATTTTTCTTTTCAGGGATAACAGGCATCTACAATTGCGTGTAATATAAAAGTGTACATTTTGTAATAAAATTGTTGAATGAATTACTGTTTTTTGATACCTTGAACCTCTTTATGTCGGAGGCAACCAAACTTTGGAGCCTAAGAAAATGTTGAATGAAAAAAAATGCGCCAATTCCTCGCAATCATACAGCACATGAACTGGGTTTTCTTCCTCCTTGCAGAATCTGTGGAATTAGTCTGTTGAAGTCGTCGAACGCGGCCTCCGTAGATCTTCCTTATTGGTAAGCATATTGCCTACCTCGCTGAGTGGCTGATCTTTCAACGCGGTGTGTTATGAACTAGTCAACCAACCTTTCAAGTGTTTTTAGTGAAATGGAAGACAGGCTTACTGGTCTGTATGACTTAACGGACGATTTCATAAGTTCAATCAACGAAACAGGAGTGACCTTGGAATAACCAAAAACAAAATTGACAACCACAAATCCATTCTACTTTTATTTTATATTCCGTGTAGCTATAGCATTTTCAATTACAGGAATACCCCGCATAGTGTGTAATTCGCAATAGTACGGTTAGGTAAATGCAACCATACCCCGTACTAGTGCGGCCTTGATTCGCAATAGTACGGCGTTTTCATCGGACCAACTAACAGTACTATACGGGGTATTCCTGTATATCGTAGAATATCCATACATAGCGACAACTTGCAAGTAGTAGCTCCTTTTCTTAGTTAAAATTTGTGCTTCCAACTTTGTTTATTTTAGCATACCTTACGGCCGGTTTCATAATAATGACGTTAAAGTCCCTTTTAGTAAAGTTGACTTTATGTTAAAGCCAACTTTAAAAATGTACGGGTTTCATAAATATAGCCTGTTGTGACTTTAGCTAAAGCCACTTTAGATTTCTTTTCTTACGGTTGGTAGGAATAAGTATGCATAATTTTAGTTTTTTTGTTATGTTGTGTTGATGGCATGTCCAGTTTTTAGGGCCATTCTCTCGTAATTGGTAGCGCTCCAGCGCTAGAATCTTATTTGATGATTGATGATTATGAATGTAAAAAATTCATTTGCGTTTCAAGTTATAATAAATTTTAAGGAAAAAAGCTTCTAAACACACATGCATTATTTCGAAAAAAAGTTATTTCTGCTCTATACAAAATATACACAATACTAATCGACGTTACATAACATACATATGTATGTATTTTATACACAACAAACACTTGGTGACAAAACGATGGAGGCTATAGACATTGATACTTATCTGTTGAAATTGAATGTATGATTCGTTTTAGTAACGCCATCACGCTATCTTCCTTTTGACAAAATCGTTCAAAAACTTCGACGTCGTATTTTTCAATATAATTACTTCTTGTTAATACACATCCCTCTTTCTTAACAATAAAATTATCTGAAGATGACTAGCTTGTAATTGTATCTATTATATCCGTGTTAACTTTCACAAATAAATTAATTACAAATAAAAACAAAACACCTATTCTAAAAACGAGCCCAGATGTTTATCACCCTTGTTACTGGATTGAGGTTATATTTACGTGACGTGCGCGCGTTGCGATAGGTTAAAGCCGACTTTAAGCGGGTAAAGTGACAAAACTCTGACTTTAAATATAAAGTCAGCTTTTGCTTAAAGTATTTTTATGAAACGCCTGTTTCGGTTTAAAGTTAACTTTAATATTTAAAGTGACTTTAAATCTATTATGAAACCGGCCGTTATTCATTATTTAACACACGGTGTGTGTTACCGGCTACTTCCGCCAGAAGCCGACGACACACGGTGTGCGTCACTGGCAGGCGTGATTTCAAGTCTCAGCTTTTTGTGGGTAATGCCCGGTTTCTTAAACGTGAAGTAGCAGTTATCTACTCAGTATCACACATGCAAAAACACAATATTTGACGCGTAAACTGACGGTGACAACACCTGGACCCCCGTCATTAAAAATTACTAAAAGGAGCCAGGAAAGAATGTTACCAACCTAAACAGATTCTGTAAAAAGCTCAGTTTACTTTTTTTTATAACACATCCACTTTAAAAGGGTTCTTACGGTCGGCTTTACTTAAACGGACTTTAAGAGTGTAATTATGAAACCGACCGTTTTAATCAGACATTTTGTCACCTTTAGGTAGGTATATTACCCTCACCTATTGCAGTGCAGTGAGAACACCACCAGGTTATACTTGCTCTAAAAATGTTTGTTAGATTTGGCAACAATACTTCCATCCTTTTCTGTAATAGGCCCGCAGATTTAAAAGGTTGATTCTGCAGGTCTCGTGATCTCTGTGGGCAGCTCCAGTCATCACATTTTGGTCTGTTTAGCCTTTGATCCGTCACAACTGGCCCACGAGCATCCGCCAGAATTTTCGCTGACGGAAAATAAACTTTATATAGTTCCTTAACGTTCTTGTGAGCGATTGTATAGGCTGCATCAGCTCTTTTGATAAGACCCACGTCGATCGCAGTATAAGTTTCTCCACGAGTCCTTTTTTACCTTGTGGATTTCTTTATTGTATTGCGTTAATTTGCTTTTGTATATCGGACGGGAGTTATGGGACTTTGGTTTATTGAAGAGTCTACGAAGTTGTGCCTGGTGCCGTCTAATCTCTCTGGGCAGTTTTCCATGTATGCCGCTAGTATTGAGACTCCTTGAGGGATGTTACATATCCTTGCCAGTTTGTCTCGCTAGGATTTGTGTGCTTGGTGTCGCTGACGGATACGTTCAAGTCGAATCTTGTGTGCTATTGGTCTGATTATGATGGTTCTTCTGAGAAATGCCATCCTTAAAAAATATCGATCATTCTGCCTTAGCGTAACACTGCTCGAGATCTTGTAACGAAAGTGGGGTCTTTGCCTATATTGGCTACCTCCAATACTTGTGGTGCGCATTTGCGTCACATCCTATTATTACTTGGGCCTCCTTTTTATGTCGATAGCGTATGATTTAAACTTTGTGTACCACATAAAGAGGTCGTTTGTAAGAATAATGCAGTTAAAAAAATTACATTCTTTCTTATTTTATATGTATTTATTTTATTCATTACATTAGTATAATGTCTTTGATACATTTAGAGGAAAAAAAAACAAGAAAATTTATTTTAGACATCGAAAGTATCACAAAAATCAAATAGGAGCCAAATCGCAAAATCAATCAAATTAATAAGTAGGTATATCTTAACTACACGTCACATGTATTACATTACTATTTTCTTAAGCATTTTGCCGACTAACATAGTACAATATTCGTGTACAGAATTAATTTACCTGTGAAGAACACAGAATTTGGAGAAATTATAATTACATATTAGCAAAAAAAAATCAATACATAAATAAAATAATCACAGATGTATAACATACATTTCTACAGCGTAATAGAGTCGTTATTTTATTTTAGAAAATGTTAAAAAGTATGTGTAAGGGGGAGTACAATTTATGCGATAATGATAATCGTTTATATAGGTATTTATTATACATGCTCATGCAAAAATATAGATATGGAGTTCGCAAAAAATAGTGCCCTTTATATATTTTTTTTTATTATAACATTCTATTTTATTACTTTTGATACTTTAAATAGATTATTTAAAAAGTATAAGTACACAACATACAATGCTGCAACGTCATACACACTTTGTAGATTCAGGTACCCATATATGTATATACACATTCAAACAGTATTATCTGAAAAATCATCCATTTACTTCTACATTCAGTGAAAAATTGTAGTTTAAATCTTTAGTTTTACATAATATATATGACCCCAAATAATCAATTATTCCTATTTGGATTAATGATCACAGTATAAATTATACACATAAAAATTAAGGCATTTCATATAATATGAGTTTTATTTCATTCGATCATGATATATTTGTATGTGTATAGGAACAAAAATATAAATATAATATAAATTAATTGGGTGGAAATCATTCATTTTTGCTCTTGTATAAAATCGAAGTGAATATGATACAGGTTTGTAATAAAAAATTAATCATCAAGTTGTGATATTTATAATTACCTAATTTAGAATCTCTTCTGGTTTGGTTCTTATAATAATTGTTATTCTTTAACGTACCTTTTTAAGAAGGGGAAAAAATTTAAAATTATGAAAAACAGTTTTAAAAATTATTTCAAAGATCCATTAATCTTCTTCTTTTATATAATACTGTTATTTTATTTTACTTGCTCATAATCGTTCACCATTTGTAAAGCGCTAACATTATTAATGATACATAACTAGCTACTATATACTTTCTTCTTTATATTGTTTAGTGTTTCCAGTAAAAGTATGAAATATATATATCAGTTATAGTATTCTCTTGCTATGGTGAAAGAATAATATTAAGTAACGACCCTTTTAATTATCATCTAATACTACGCAAACTCATTTTAAATTCTGAGAAGGAAGTGAAGAAACTAGATTGATACACAACAATTATACAAAGAACTAATTAACAATTATCGCAAAATTTACTGATTATCCATCTCACACCTTATTCGATATGGTTGGCAAGCCGCCGTTAGTTTTGATCCCGTTCTTGTCCGATAAACCCTTAATGTGACCGTTCATCATCGAACACTTACTGATACCGTTCTGATGTCCGTTGTGTTTCATCTCGTGCGCCGGTAAATCCTCAGGATCTTTTATGATTGCTGTGACGGTGCAGAATTTCTTCGACGTTTTCCAATCTTCCCGTAACGATAAATTGTACATGGAGTAATTCGGATCGCCAGTCACCTCCTTTTCGATATTGATAAATTGCGGTAAACGTTTACCCAGATTGGTTACTTCTAATGTCGTGTACGTCTCTAGTAATATCATTCCTTTACACCTGGAATATTCGCAAAATATTTTTTATGGCACCTATTTTTTTTACTACTGCGTGATTATATCTACCTTGGATGGCTTGGTTCTTCGTATATATCTAATTGAAAATACTGATTATTTACAAGGAAGCATCTCCTCTTTTTGTAGATGGTGAAGTGAGATTTGTCTTTCTGCGCCAGCATGTTTATGTAGTCCCTGTGGTTTATTTGAGTTTTTACCTCGACGACTTGTCCGCCCGGTTGTCGCTGCCTCCTTACAGTGTGAATGTAGCTGAAGTAGCCTGAAAGGAATTCTCTTTGAATTAGTTGACTAAATATGCAAAACAATAATTGCATCGTGGTTTTTGTTTGTAATTAGTTAGGGATCGTTAGCAACAGACACATAAGTTGGCGAAGAATTTACTTATTCCAGCTTAAAATAAGAGCCTTAGCGTTCTTTGAGAACATTTTTTTAAGACATCCTGTAACTATCACACAACAATGCTACAAAGGCATTAGATCAAAGTTCGTTCTATTTATGTAAATAGCTGTTTTCATCACAGCGAATGCAGCTCTAAAGCTAACAGCAGTGATTTCAAGGACTGGGCTTATCCACTACAAGTAAATTTCGGTCACTCCAAACACAAGTTCTTCAAGTTGATAAGAATGAAACACATGTCCAGAATAAACTGGTGGCTGCACAGTTATGCACGTGAACATCCTGTATAGGCCAGCTACAGTATACAGCCGCCAAGTGAGTCATAAGGTATACGGTTGATGATAAGTTTGTTTTGAAGCAGTTAGTAGTACTGTCGATAGCATTAGGCTATCGACAGTCTAGTACTGCGGCAAGTACAACTCATCCAGTGGCCATCTACCGTAACTGACTTACTCACTACAAGCATGTCAAATAACTATTCGTTGCAGCATAGGTCGTCTAATGAGATCATCAACATTACACAGCCTGTCCACGTCGAATGACTAGGCCCGCAGTTAGGTAGTTTAACCCCATCCCGTCAATCTCGCTAACAGCCAACATTAGAACACAGTTTTAACTTGAAGGCTTTTTAGCTTCGCGAGGAGCACGTTTTCCATTAGTTTCAAATGTACAGGATGTTCTAAAAATGCCGGCTCGACCAAAAATTTCGTTTTGAAAGCAAAAGTTGTTTTTTAAATGATTTTTAGCAAAAAATTAATTCACACTGTAAATGATCGGAATATTAGGTAAAACAAAATTGATATTATTTTGGCCCCTCCCTATCCACCACTCTAGACAATGTTCGGGAATATCTCTATTTTAATGAGGACAGGAAATGGGTAGTTCAAATTCAAATAGTAACAGTGACGTGCGTTGTCACATAGTTCACAGTCACAGGTTTCTAAGTTATAGAGCCCAAAAACTGTGACAGAATAGTGTTGTCGTCAGATTCTTTGTAGAAATTTTTGATATATGACTTATTGAAGGATAGTAAGCGAAAAAACGAGTTTTGGTGGTGGGGGCTGCATACTCTTAATAAGCTATGACTCTTATAGTGTTTTCTGATTACTTTCAGCATTAAAAACGATTTTTCCATCCCCATATTATTTCTTATGGGATTTTGAAGCAGGATCTAGACAGCTGTATACTAAAGGTACGAGATAGCAAATCAGGAAAGTAAAATGCCATCATTAAAAACCCCTTAAATTCGTTAAGCTGGTGCTGCTACTACCTCATATCAACGTGAGGACAGATAGATAGCGCTGATAGTTGAATGTATGCTATCAGCAAAATATTGGTTGTAAAACAAGACACAGATAGTGCAATAATTCGACTGATCCATTGGTTGGGTATGTCCTTTACTCTTCCTCTTTTACCATAATAATACTTGCATTATATTTGCTCCCACTTAAGCAATCTTAACAATCTAATGGAGCCTACCGCGTAGATGCTTGAAATCACACATGATTAACCAGATTATTTATTAACACAATTAACACAGACTTTAAAAAGATATTATCACTATACGAGTATTGTTTGGAGACACAAGCGTCTTATAACACAATAAAAGAAATCTGTTTTTGCCAGATTGCTCATAAGGCAAATAGTATAGAGGGGGACAAATCGAAAACCATTGATTCGGAACCAAAAAAACATCTGACATCCAAAGAAGCTATACAAGAACTAAGTATAAGGAACGTAGGTTTAAAATTGTTTTATGTTTAGGTCAAAACTTTTAATTATGTGATTGAATACCCCAAAATATCTTCTTCAAATGACTCAAAAAGTCCACCAAAACTTTGGATAATGTCAGAATATTCGCCAACTTATGTGTGAATTGTTCCACACACAAATTGTTTACATATAATAGTCTATGTGTGTCCCTATCCGAAATAAAGCCAAGATTTTAGGTCTCTATGCATCGTAATTAAATAAAAACAAGGCTTTAGGTATCTAGACTTAGAACTATGTGGGTTTTAAGATACATACATACAATAGCTTGAAGTTAAGAGTCCCGATGCAAGTGCTTTGTATGAATATTATAGCCAATTAATTTTTGAACATCTTTTACGCAGGTATACATATCGTGTTTTTTTTATTGTTTCTTTCCCTTATATTATTATAAGGGAAAGAAACAATAAAAAAAAAACACGATATACTTATGTATACCTTTCAGTTTATACTGAAAAAATTATTCTTCACAAGTGTTGCATAATACTAATTCTCTTATCGTTTGGTATTAAGGTTTATCTTGCAGAATGATAAACCTGTTTTAATGACCAGATTATATGTATATAGTGCTCGCCTACAGTAGCCTCTTTGGTAAAATATTTCAAAATAGAATGCAGATAGACGTGGACGATAAAGCTCATTTAGAGCTTTTAATTAGTCGTACATGTGAGTAGTTAATTGGTAACGACATCTAGCAAGAATGTAGAGTATGCAATTTTTTGCCATATTGCTTTGCCTTTCAATTATTTTGAGTCTACAGTACTCTACATATGTATTATTTGCAATAATCCCGATTTGTTCAAATTTTATAGAAAAAAAAGCAGGTTGGGGTTAGTAGAAACACACTAGAAAATTTAGTAGAATTAAAAGAGAACTTCCTCAAGTGCCCAAATTTAATCTCTCACGTCAATACAAAGAAATTACTTTACAAAATGAAGGAAAAGAATCTGAATTATTCAATACTATTTCAACCACGTATAAAATAATCAGCTGTAAAAGACAATAAGTGTAATAACTGTAAAATCTTATCTGCGACGTTTCGCTGTCAGATGGCGCGTGTTATCTTTCTCTCACCTTTTTGCCCTCTCTTCCTTAACCGGACTTGATTCGGCGAATTCGAATGCAGGTACGTGTGGACGACTTCGAAGTCTTGGAAACGCGGAAAAACGTCGTCGGACGGTAACGGTCCTTTGACCAGGAACTTGAGCTTCCTGGAGTTCTGCAATAATCTGTCGCCGGTATCGATGGCCATCTTCTGACATACCGATCCGATCATTCGTCGCATCTTGCCTTCGAAATCCGTCGAGTTGTCAATTACGTCGAAGTAGGGGTGACCGATCCATGCTGCGGCCGCATTGTCGTCTAATTCGCGGGCTAGTTCAACGCCTTCTGATCTACAAGAGTGGTCCTGAAAAGAATATACATACTTAGTCAGAATTAATTTAGGGAATGTTAAAAAGAAGGCATGGAATTGCCTGCCGGAATTATAAACTAGCAATGGGGAGTAAACTTTTACACCACCGAGACTTGTGTGAAGGAACATGAGTATAATGCCCAAATTACAAAAAAAAGAAATCTATATTACGTTATACGGGGGCAATTAATAAAATCTTTTCAACTTTCTTAAGCTGTGGTAGGGGATTAGATAACTGCATATTACCGTTAGAAACTAGCACCAGCTTACCTCCCTGGAAATTGTTTCATTTTGTATTACGTGGTTTATACCACCGTATTTATTTCTGGAAAGTTGCATCATTTTCTAAAAAGATGTTCCTATTACAATAATATGACAATTTGGCAAGATTGTTAGATAGTTGCTTACACTGTCTACTACTAACTGCATTGGTATTAATTTTAGTTGTCAAAAATTGACATCCAATACATAATGAAGGTTAAGTTAGCGCAATTGCATCGACATCTAGGGTGCGTTCAGAAATTCTTCCACTCGTCCGCTCTTCCCTGACAGTTGTTACAATAAATGTCAAATGATACTGACAGCTTGATTGAACTATGTATTTTTTCTAATGCCAAGCCAACCTGGTGCAGATTTACATACGACTGATAGTGCCCTAATAAATCATGTTTCTATTGACTCACTTCACAGCAAAGTTAAACATTATATTTACAATAATTTCGTGATATTTTATTGCAGCTTTCTCAGAAATTGATTCACAATAATCGCAAATCGATTTGAGTCGATCTGATTACCGATACCAAAATAAACGACTGAAGGACACTTTGTGTTTATAATTAATCAACTTGAATCTTTTCATCGTATTAGAAGTCAAGATTATTGTTTTAAATATAATCGCATTTCTAAACTATTTTCGTCGAAGTCGCGGTTATTTTAAAGATTTAACGGAAATTTAACAACGTCCACAACAATAGTCTGGCAAGCATTCAAAATACACATTTGCAAACATCCCGTTGTACTACGATTATTTCCACGCAGATGGCGTTGGTATATTTATCATGAAACTTGTTCAGGTAAATTCTATACAGATATGTATAGAATGTGTGTAGATACTAACCTCGGTTGTATAGAATTCTTCAGCCCCATTCGCGGCGGATACCATATGAATGATTTGATTGTATCGGTTATCTCGCAATTCGACGCTGTTCCAATTGTTGTCTTTCATCAATCTCTCCCATTTCTCTTTCGATATAACTGGAGAATTGAAAAGTTAGAATTAATCATTGTAAAAGTTTGCAATAATATTGTTTCACGGGTAGGTAATTGTAAGAAATTAGGTTAGACTTACAGGCTGACGCGTCCATTGCTCCTCTATCACATATAATTAAGCAGTGCCTTCCGCAAGTTTTTGCCAATTCGAAAAACGTGTCCTCTATTTGTATCATCGTTTTGAGAAGATTTTCTTGAAATTTATAAGCTGAAAAGAGAAGATTGATTAAGATATTTTATACCAAATTAATATGGTTATTTAGAAATTTGACATAACTATGTAAGTACTTTGCAATGCAAGTTGTTATGTAGTGAAAATCATGCCAGTTAAATATGCAAAAGTATTGCAGACAAAGCGATAGTTTGTCAGCTGTCAAAAACTATAAGCTGTCAAATATTTTGTTTCAAGTATAATTTTCAAATCACAACAAAATTTCTAAATTGACATCTGTCAATATCATGACAGATATACATATGTATCTGCTAAACCTATAGAAGAGTTGGTAGAAATACGTCGATAGTTAACAGCTTTAGGTAGTGGAAAAAAATTACTTAAATCAAGATCAAGATTCAAGTTAGAACCACATGCAAAAATATAATTTGACAAGGTCGTTGAAATCACTTCGACATCTACAAACAGCTGTCAAACAGATATTACCAGTTACACTTGTCAAATGGTTCTAAAATTACGATTTTTGTGATTTGACAGCTGTCAAAAATATTACAATGACACTTCTTTAACCTATACGAAATACGCGTTTTTACAGAATTATTTTGTAAGTTCTAGTCGTCAAACTGGTAATTAATATGTGTAATTTTCTCAGAACCTCAAAACTATCGAATAATTAATTTTTGCCAATAGTTAAGCTGTCAAAATAAGAAAAATGCCTTGCCATTCGTTGAAAATATTCAGGTATTGTTAAGTTTCAACAGCTTCAAATTATAATAAATAAATTAAAGATCCTTCAACCTCAAAAATATTACTTAGCTGCTATTTGCAATTATACAGTTGTCAAACACATTTTCCTAGCTTTTTTAATTTGACAGTTGTCATAAATCTTTCTACCCCTTAGATTCGTAGGAAATATTTGTTTGCGCACTCGACAGAATTATTTCCACTGCTACAATTGTCAAAATTATACTTTCCCAGTTTGGCAAGTGTCAGAGAGAAGCTCTGGCCATAAAATAGCAGGAATCGTGGCATTTTTCAGAAATGCTATTGTTGTCATGTACAAAGTAATGCTGATGGCTATTAAATTATAGTTTCTATAGCTGTATAAAATATTTCGAAATTATTAGGCTTTGACAGCCGTCAGAAGTTCATTGGCAGGTGTTGAAACTATCCAAACTATAATTTGACAGTTGTCAGAATTACTTACGACAGTGACCTAGTTTTTGAGTTGTCAGTAATATTAAACGCAAATAGGAAACATATAAATCTCAAGAAAACATGAAAAATCATGTTTTTATCATTTGACAGCTGTCAGAACTACCACAATCGTCAAAACAGTTCTAATTTGACAACTTTCTGATATCTATAACACCTACAGTGTTAAAGGAACGTCAAAAATTACGTTTTTATAATTTGACAGCTGCCAGACACAATCCTGTCACTGCCTACTACAACCGTCAAAAGAGTTCTAATTTGACAACTTTCTGTGAAATATGCAATGTTAAAGGAAC
>SMLS01064949.1:0-28215 GCA_004785975.1 Popillia japonica
TTGGCAAAATTGACCTTTTCTGAATTTCATTTCCGAAGTAAACTTTATAAAAAGCTAAAACAACCCAGAACAATTTTCAAAATTATGATTTTCAACAAAACATAGATTAGTACCTACCTAGTATTTAAATATTTTTGTAGATTCTTTTTTAACTAAAAATGATAGAAGGCCAAAAATTTCGACACAATCTTTCAAACAGCTTTGAATAACTTTCAAGATAATTACTTTCAAAAAAAACGGGAAGACTAACTATAGAAAAAATTGTATTCTTATCAATTTTCTCGAGAACTAAAAACGACAGAAGACAGAAGTTCGGAAAATCCTTCAGAAAAATCTAGAACAATTTCAAAATTATGATTTTCAGAACCAAACAAAGAAGGGAGACTGCCGAACATGAATTTCTCTTTATGGTCTTTTCCCTAACTAAAAATGATAGAATGCCAAAAATTAGGTCACAATCTCCCAACTASGTTAGAAYCAACCACTTTCAAAATTAGGACTTTCGAAAAAAAAGGAGGGGACTAGAACTAGAAAACATGTATTTTTATCGATTTTCTCGAGAACTAAAAACGACAGAAGACAAAAGTTCGGAAAAATGTTCAGAAAAATCTAGAACAATTTCAAAATTATGATTTTCAGAACCAAACAAAGTAGGGAGACTACCGAACATGAATTTATCTTTATTGTCTTTTACCTAACCAAAAATGATAGAAGGCCAAAAATTGGGGCACAATCTCCCAAATAGGTTAGAACAACTTTGAAAATTATTACTTTCGAAAAAAAAAAGAAGGAGACTAGAACTAGAAAACATGTATGTTTAAGAATTTTCTCGAGAACTAAAAACGACAGAAGACAAAAGTTCGGAAAAAATGTTCAGAAAAATCTAGAACAATTTCAAAATTATAATTTTCAGAACCAAACAAAGAAGGGAGACTAGCAAACACGAATTTTTCTTTATTGTCTTTTACCTAACTAAAAAGGATAGAAGGCCAAAAATTGGAGCACAATCTCCCAACTAGGTTAGAACCAACGACTTTCAAAATTATGATTTCCAAAAAAAAGTAGGGGACTGGAACTAGAAAAAAATATATTCTTCTCAAGTTAACAAATGATAATTTTCAAAATTATGATTTGAAAAAACCAAAAGATGGAGGGAGGGAGGGGGAGAAGGGGGTTAGCGAACATTTATAATCGCAAATGATAAAAAGCCAAAAGACAATGTTCAGGACAGCTTAGCAGCATCAATGGATTTATATTTAACGTTCTGAACAGCTACACTCTTGTTATTCTTAGCTTTTTTCCTTCATTAAGTTCTTCAAGGTCAAGGTTCTCAAAGGTATTGTAGATTTAGACCAAAATGATTCGAACATAAACCGAATTAAACTACCTAGAATATTGCACATTTAATAGAGAACAAATAATTTGAACAGGCTCCTTTCATCATCATGTTTGTAGGTGTTATTTTTATGCTGTTCACACACAGATGTACTAATCTTTATTTTGTCCCCAAAGAAAAAGCAAAAGAAAAAGAGAAATGAAATACCTACCTCATTGTTATTCGATATAACTGAGAAATACAGAATTGCTTTTTATAAACTTTTATAAACAGGTAGGTACAAGACGCAAACTTTTTTGAATAATTCATACATTGCTAACACCTCACAATTAATTTTAATCTCCTAGTTTGTAATTGTTTATTTATATATTATTTACTGAATTTAATTAATTAGTGTAGATAGGTATATTCTAAATGCGTGATTGTGCGTGATTATTAGAAGTGTTAAGTTAAATTTAATATTCATCAATTTATTACTCAATTAATGCATACTTCTTAATAGATGATTGTATTTAATGGAAATAAGATAATGAAAGTTGTAGAGTATAGCCTTATTATGTGGACGGTATTTTGCTGTGGCCACCTGACTTAAACCCCAACGAACATGCGTGGGATGTCATTGGGAGCAGACTGTCCACTTTGCACCATCCTCCACAAACTTTGGCGCAGATCAACAATTTTGTCGATGCCTATTAGACGTGTCTACTTGCAATTATTTTTTTTCGTATTAGGTACCTACATGTTAATAAATCACATTGCCAAAAGGTGAAGTTAAGGAAATGATACTAACTTCGCTGAAATAAATTTATTTAAAGAAGAAAATATAATCCTATAGAAAAGTTTTAATTTTTTAATTAAAAATGATAATTGAGTAACAAGTTGCTTTTAATCTCAGTTGGGCGTACCATAACGCATACATAATACACACAAATAGCCGTAATGGATATATCTAGCTTTTTAAAAGCAATTGCACCTAACAGAAATGAACCTTTCAAACGACGTTAAATGATATCCTTACCTTAAACGAAAAATTTGTAGGTTTTCTGTCTATCGCACATTATCGCTATCGAATAAACACACTCCTACAAAAATCTCCAGCTGGAATGGCTGGTCGTGCTACCAGCATTTAATCTAACTTACGGCCATTACGACTTACATTTTAAGAGCCATATAACTTTCATCAATTAACGGCATTCATTATTTTAATAACGTTGCGTTATCGCTACTCCCTTGTTTTTGCATAATGAAATTTACGTTAAGTGGCACAGACTTCTACGACGGCTCTATTTATTTCATTGATGGGGCTAAATATGCCGGCTTGCCACGGAATATGGAATTCTTCCTGTAAAATTGGGGGATATACAGGTATGGTAGAATTATGTGAATGTCGTTTGTAAATTTAAATACTTTAGTAGAATAATATCGTAGTTTGCATATTCATCACATGCAACATTAATTAGCAAGCAATGCCAATCTATAGATCTAGATTATATTATTTAAAACAAAAAGAAATGCAATCGAATTATGTGCCCAAAAATGCCAGGACAATCAAGCAAGTTCATCTGCGTTGTGACGATACGAGAGAAGACTTACAAAGAAAGGCAAAAATATACCCTGCATGGAGCCAGAAAAGGCTAAATATAATGGCAAACACACTACTTAATTGTATTTCTGACTGGAATCTATTCTCTGAAGCAAGAAGTTACTTTATTCGAGTATAACCTATGCATACTACAGGAAAATTGCCCTTTCCAAAAGCTAAAGCCGAATCTCTATAATATTTCAGACGATTTCACCAGATTTTGGAGGATTCAGAAGGAAGAAATACGGCATTCTCAAAAAGCTGCCACATGAATAGAAAGGATCATTTTTGATGGAAATTGCAACATAATTAAGCGTCAAGTATTGCTCTCTTACTTAAAGCAAACACAAAAGTCAAGGTATATGACTTAAGTTTGTTTTTTGTGCAAAAGATGAGATACCAAAATCTTACCCATAACATTTCTATAAGTCCTGTCTAAAAACGTTTCTGAACAATTTTGAGTAGGTACTTAGCTATAACTTTCTTGAAATTGCCCATATCATTTTTTTTTTTCGTCAAGCCCTGTTGGTATTTCCCACACAGGTACTATGGTAGCTGATAGAACACTAATTACAGTGGGTGGTTTAGAAAAGTAGCAATTGATAACCGATCTCGACCTCAGGCCTGCCTACTTGCTCTTTTTAAGCAGTTAAATTCAAATAAAAAAAATCTTCATAATCAAATTAATTAAAATCAAAACTATAGTCAAACTAATTGTAAAACTTGTACACTAGCGTGCCAAAATAACCGGGCTCTAAATTTCCCAAAAACACTTTCCACGCAACAAAATACACATCATATCCTTGCTCAATTATCCTTTTGATAACGAAAGCAACAAAAGAGGAGTTAAGGATTATAGACGGAATTGTTTCTACCTATTAGGTACTATCAACATCACTTCCAAGTAGAGATATCTGCCATTATCGAGTTGTTGTTGGGGATTCTTCGATTGGTACTAGTTATGACCTTGCTCGATGAATGCAAAAACAATGAAGTTAGGTTCTAACATGCATTAACTGACGCTGATGGTACCTGGTAAGCAGAAACAAGTTCGAATCTAGCACGTACACTCATGATAAGTAAAGATTGGACACTATCAATACGTTGTTATATGAAAACTGTCCAACCTTTACTTACCATGAGTGTACTTCTTTATCGACTTTTCTGCAGTAGGAAGCTTCCTACAATCATATGCTCTTCAGTGCTTATTAAATGTGTTCTTGATTTATTGTGGTTGGGCAATGTTTACCGTTTTCTATCATTATTTTGCAATGATTAATACATTACAATTAAGAAGCTCTGTAATCATCAAAACTTCTTGGAAATTCGGTCAAAACTTAAAATAATAATATCAAATATGCAAGCCTTTTTTACTTCTGCTGTAACTTCTTTAGGTACCTTATAAGTAAGTATAAAAGCAGCAAAAATCTTTAAGAAATAACTAAATTGTTTTTGGATAAAAGAGAGCAATGCAGAGGTAATGTTCAAACAAACAAATAAAAACTAAATAGTCCACTTCCATGACACCCAGCAATTTCTCTCAAAGAAATTGGATCTATTCCACAGAGACAGTTTTTGGCAATTTGTCCAACGTCGAATAAGTACAACATGGCATCCTAATATGTGGCATAAATGATCTCTGAGGAGCAAACCAACTCCTGGTAATAGGAGCGATGAAATATCAACAAATTACTTTCAAGCTATGCTATTTTTCTTTTGAAGAGTGTTGACTAGTAAATAATGGTTTTCCCCATGACTGTCACATAATTTCATTCTTGAAAACAACTAGAATAGAGCAAAAAGTTTGGGAATCATTCCCCAGACTCTCTCAGAATTCCTCATGTTGCTGTAAAATTGGGTCAAACGTTCTGTAGTCTTCATAACTTAAATTGGAGATCTTCAACCTATCAGTTTGAGGACTATTGAGTACACTTCAGAAGCAGCCTCCTGATCTTGGTCTTACTCTTTTCGTTCCACAAACCAAAAAAAAGGTGATGTCTTCACGAGTGCCTTATCAGAATCCAGTTTCCTGAGCATTGTCAGACGGAACATCCTATCTTATATGTAGGTCTCTGGATTTAAATGTTAGAAACAGAAACATTTGAACATTTTTTGAAATCTAGATTTAGAGGTACTGAAACTGGATGATGAGTCATAACTAGGTGTCGATCCTGGATTTGATATGTATGTTCAAGGTCACAGTCAGGACATTGTTGTGCAAATTGCAAACGTTGTGGTTGATCTCCTGGAGATCACCTAAATCTAAATTCATCCCCATTTGAGCTTTATGTCGTTTTGCTATCAGGATTGTTCAATTATCTCTGAGGACAAAATCAGGATATGTCTAGCAATACATTTTCAGTTTGGTAGGACGTACGTACGTGCTGTGGCACTGTCTTCTTGAAACCATAGTTACTTTTGCCGTTTTACATTGATGGCTGATTAAACAAACATTTATGATGGCATCCCCACTCAATTTTTTTTTTTAAAAAGTGAAATATCTTCTAAACCCAAAGAGTTAGGTATAGGGAATGGTCAAGACAAACGAAAGAGCCGATAAATATCTATGAAAACGTCATAAAAAATATAGAGTGTTCCATTTAAATTTAATGAGAAAATTAAGGACTCGAGTTTTGACTCTGCCTGTATAGGTACAAGAAATGTTCTTTTTGCTCAATTCTCGAACCCACAAAAATACACAAACGTAGCCAAACCATGTAATAGCGCGAAAAAGGTCGTATATTTTTTTCTTCCACGTACAAATGCGCCAGCCTGTATATGTTTGGTTTTGTATATTTTCTCCTTACAAAATTGTTAAAATATTCAAAAGAATCATCTTGTAACATTATAAAAGTTATCGCTGAGAGGATTTGTAATAACATTTCTAAATTATGCGAGTAATTCACTAGATTTTGTGATACAATACACATGCATGTAACCGTTATAATGCTGGCACTCATTGAATGTATGCAGAGTGTAAAGTTAAAGAAGAGATCGTTATATTTTATTATAAAATTTAGAACGTGTTAATACTTTGTTGACCACTTTAAAAGTTTATATGTACAATGTTACACATGTTGTTCATCAAGGTAGTTAATATTCGAAAGGCCGTACGATTTTATTATTGATACTACTGAATATTTATGCTAATGTTGTCGTAAACCTATCAAACATCACCGCCATGCAACGGGAAATGCATATCGATGAAGCTATAGACGTGCGATGTCCACAAATATTCAACTCTAGCGACGAAAATAATGTGTGAATACACCCCCAGTTTATTGTTAAAATACCCAATCGTCGTATTGGAATTCTCTAACGAGAAAAAGGCTCGCACCTATCGCGTTTTATAAAGATATATTTTTAAAATGCGTGTGTGTATGTGTATTGTATGCAGCATTTCGTTCTCGCAGTAAAAATATTTGACGTCCTATGTTTCATATAATTTTATTATTTATTACTGCCAGCAATAATTTGCCAAATATTTATGTTAATGTTTATCATAAACATTCCGAAAAATCACAAACCCATTAAACGACGTATAAGCTGCAGAGTTTCAGTGGAAAAAAATGCCGCTAGTATACCAGCGCTCAATGAAATAAATTTAAACGTATCACATTCAGACAATAAAATAAAGATAATTTAAGTCAACACGGCAATATACATTTATTTTGTTGTTCATACATTCGTGCGCGTATGTGTTTGAACTACTATTACTACTACTAACGCAATACACGTCTAGTATATTCGTTTGAGCGTATCATTTTATAAAGAAATAAAGTTTTTTTTTTCGTTGGCATAAATTTTCTCGGTACGGGTCTTGCTTTTTGATAATTTTCTATGTTCGTTCCTGATTTATGAATATATTTTTCTGAATTATTCCAAATTTAATAATTTTAATTGTCCGTCTAGCATCAAAACATATGTGAATAAAATGTAGATTTTATCAGGATTATGTTACTAAAATATGCATAATAATAAATTTTAAAGAACATTTACTAGAAAAACGGCTTTAATTTGAAGTAATCAAAGTACATTTCTTAGTTTACCTGCTGCAGTTGTTTCAGGTAAATTAAAACACAATTGTATTAAAAATCAATTTATTCCATAAAAAATAATTGGAATAAATTGAGTTTTAAATAATAAAAATATCTGGAAATAGAAAAATAAGTACTCATAGTTCATACAAATATAGTAAGCATATATTTTCAAATGACAGTATATCGAGCAGCTATATTTTTCAGTTAAAATGTTTAAGACGAACCATTTATTCCGAATAATTTGATGGAATTAGTGTAAGGACTATTCCCATTTTTTTGTCTAAATTTCTCAGTAGCTATTGCAGTAGTAACAGTATAATAGTACGAGCATAGAAGAACAACTCCAAACGCCTTTTTGTTAAGATAAAATGGACAATCAAAGATAAGGAAAGAACAAATGCAAAACAAAATGTGTTACAGAATCCACACAAAATTTATCAGTGGAAAATTCAAATGCCAGAGGGCAGCTTCTAAATTTTAGCCACTCTGACCACCATAAAAAAATTACCTCTGATCAGATAATTAAAAAGGCCACAAAAGAATAATATCATTTTGGTTCATCAACCAAATGACAGTACCGTCCGATTTGAAAGTTGAAGTGTTTGCTGCTTATAACATTGAGCCTCCTGTGGAGGACACTATAGGTATGAGGATGAGAGAGGAACCGCATGTTTAGTATTAGAACAAAGACATCCAAGCTCAATTTAAAGCAACTGTTGGGTTGACAATAGCACAGACAAAGCTGAAATTGGTTTAATAATTTTCAATCGTGAATGAATTCAATCTAGCTCTGTTCAGAAAGTTTTCTAAGCTATAGTCTCGGAGGAGACACATGTATGGTACTAAATTTAAAACTATTTATCAATTGTTTTACGTGGATTACGTAAACACCAGTAATTTGGTCCATCCCTTGGGACCAGCACAGTTATGTGTGTTTCAATTTTTGGGACAATATTAGATTGAATACAACGTCTTTCTAGTCATGCAGTGTTGCGCTTTTTTCGCTGGCTATTTCCACAATTGCATTTTCTTCTACATACAATGACGTGCAATACTACCGGTTGTTTTCCAAAAATACTTACCCAAAAAATATGGAAAGTCACCAAGCCAGCATTTAGGTGTGATTTTTAATCGAAATTTTGAGCAAATGGCTCTGTTTATCTGATCCTAACAATTTTACCAGTTCTAAGGAGAGCTTAAAGAGGACGGGCTAATTTCTGAAGGTCCCAACATAGAAATTGCAATTTCAAGTTTACTGGGTCTTATACCTTTTCCTCATTTTCTAAATTTCTACTGTGAGATGACGTCTACGGATTGAGTTATATAAATTGTGTTTGAAAGTAAAGATACAACTCGTATATTTTTGTTTTCACTACCTGAAGAGCCTTAGCAGTGATATGCTGAGATAGATTGTCTCTTATTACAATAACAGGATCATCTATTTATCAAACTCCCAGTTGGCAATAAAAATGGAACCAGCTGGTCTTCAAATGTAGCTGGATCGAATCACCCATTTCAATATTTACTTATGAGCAACAAAATTGTGATATTTTGCTGAAGTTATCGAGGCAAATGCTTATAACTCATAATTGTTAGGGACGCGATCAAATGTAAATAAAACTATGTTTGCATCCTTACGTTTAAATCTGTCATTGCGTCAGTCTAAAATCGCTAATAGAGCAGAACTATCAACTGCTTTAATTGTTGCCATCATTGTGGCCGTAGCACTGATGTCTGACATGATCTTCTGCATATGCTTTAGAGTTAATATTTTGATGGGGATACGTTAACCGTTACAGTTACAATTCCCTGGCCAATTAACCTGGTCAGTGCGAGGGATAATCTCGCCAAAAGATTAGCATCTGTATGCTTAACTGGGGCAATAAGATCCTTTCCCATAGCAGCCATTGAAGTGCTCCCTCCCACATCTTGGTGGAGAGTACAGTAAGACAGACCACACGCAGAATGAGCTGGCAAGGATTGGGTAGGTATACGCCTCAGCCCCCTAAAGTCGAGGAAACCTGCGACATGCCCGTAGACGATTTGCCAAAGAGGTTTAGTTTTATGAAAAAAATTATCAGAAAGCTTAGCAGTAGAAGGGACTGGCACAACTGAATAGTAACTCAATAGTAACGCCATCAAATGGTACACTGATAGCTCCAAAACGGCTCCAAAAGGGATATATGGGCCTAGAACCAAACCTTATGAAAGCTTGGGGATGTATCCAAGTGTCTTCCAGGCGGAAATACATGCCATTGAAAGATGCATCCAATTCAACATCGATAGAAGCTACGAAAAGCAAGAGATTATCATAGTGTCTGATAGCCAATCCGCCATCAGGGCGTTGAACTCCAATATTATCGGTTCCAAGATGGTTTGGGAGTGCCTAGATGAACTAAACCAGCTAGGAAAAAGTAACAAGGTAACCCTGTTGTGGGTTTCAGGACACAGTAGAGTGAACGGAAATGCAACAATTGGTAATACTGGAGAAGCTCAAATGTGAAATAGGACAGAGAAAAACCAAATACATGCAACCAAAAGAGATCCTCAGAATACATTAAGCTCAGCAAAACTAATATTTCTGTATTGACAGGGATCCTCATAGGCTATTGTAGACTGACAAGAGCCAACTTAAGAGCCATCCATCTAGCATAGTTGCAAATACAGCGAGAATGGGGGACACAATAGATCTTTCAGGTCACAGTGTTTCATCACCCCAATACCACATATATGTAGGTACATATCAAAGACTTTGAATACTTTTTTTTACTGTCTACATTTTTAGCCCATTTTCGTTGTCATTACAATTTTTTAGCTGTAGGCTCTACTCGATCATGTAAGAATTCCATAAGTCGTTACTGATTTAATAATAAAATGTATCAAAGATAATATTGTGCCAATCCCCATAGATGACTAGCTTTACCTCAGGGATGTTATGGACAAAATCAAAATCCTCAAAAATCATGAATAAAACTAAAAAGAGTGGTTCCAATAGACAACCTTACAGAACTCTGGAGACCAGAGTTAGAGCAATTAGGTGATCATGCTTAGATACCTATTACAAAAATCTAAATTTAGAAAAACATTGCATCATTCCAAACTGATCAATGTAATAATATTAGGGTACCTACCATAACTTTATACTGAAAGGAGCTATAATTTATGAACAAATTATTTATAAAACATTCCAGGTTACTCCACGATTACATTTTAACCTTCGCAAGCCCGAAACTGGGTCTCGAGTGATCCGAAAAATACATTTTTCGCTATAATTCTCCGAAAAATTTTTCTTGTGCTACATCCTTTTGGGTATGTTCCTCTGTATGTAGGTATTCTACGTCGTATGGATAGGTTGGACATAATTTTTATTAGTCGCCTTACAATTTATAGCAGATTTATGTATGTATATTCTTTGGGTCATGACTGACCCGTTTCGAGCATTGATGTTGCACTGATTTTTAATAGGATTTTCGGTTGAGTCTGCGACATTGCACAGATATACATTGCGAAATATCGTGTCTCTTCATTTTTGGTTACTTATTTAGTTACAATCGGTCAGTTGTTATTGTTGTCATGGATTCTAAACGGCCATTGACGGACCAAGAGGGTTGGCAGGCCCTAATGGAAGATTCAGATGGTGATAGGGATTTGCAAATGAATGAAGTGTTTAGTGATGTGCCCTCAGACGAAGATGTTTTAGAAGAAAACGTATTCCTGAAAATGTATATGAAGCAGAGCAACCCTTATCCTCGGACTCCTTGGATAATGACGAAACAGAAGATCAACCTATAGATGGTTCGCAGATTCGAGGGGCAGATGCCTTTGGTCGCCATTGGAGTTACGTTGCACCCAAAGCTAGGAAAGTTAGAGCAGCTGATTTACTTCAAAACAAAAAAAGGTCTAACTTATAAAGGCAAAAGTGTTACTTCATTATCGGACTGTTTCAAATCATTTATGTCTGATGAAATTGTCGAACAAATTGTTGCAGAAGACATCTGCATACATCGATAAATACGATAATGAACATGAAGCCAAAATGACGGATTGGGAGAAGGTAGATTCTACAGAAGTTTATGCTTTCCTGGAGATTCTAATTTTGACCGGTCGATTTAGGGAATCACGTGAAGATCTACCCAATTTGTGATTCACATTCAACCAATCTTTGAGTAGGCCTATTTATCAAGAAACAATGGGCTGAAATAATTTATGGATATAGGGAGATTCATACGCTTTGATGATCTAATAACAAGAGTTGAAAGAAAAAAGGATGATAAACTTGCACCTGTTTGTGAAATTACGATGAGGGGTAATAAAAGTAAAATATTAAATCCACCTACACTGTATTGTATTTAATATTTTTTCTTTTTGATTTTAGGTTCCAAATTATTATTATGTATCAGAATTTATACATGTTCAAGTCATTGTTATTATTTTTATAATAGGTACTGGGTTTTCCACGGTAGCCGTTCGTTAGAAGTTTCCGAGGTTAGAACAAACCTAGAACTCTGAATTTTTGGAATCTGGGACTCTTCAAGATTCTCTTTCGTTTAAAAATATTTTCAGGGTCTTATCACTTCCGGTTATACCGGAAGTCGCCATAAACTTTCTTATTTTAAATGGAACATCCTGCATATTATTTCATTTTTAAATTCCTGAGAAAATTTTATTATGAGTTCTATCAGATTTTTCTATACCTATTTTCAACTGCTAATTAGATATCTGGATTTTTTTGAAAATTTTGAAAGATGTAGCGTTATTTGCAACACAATATCTTTCGCCAATTTTCGACTAGTAATAAACACGTCTAGGGTAGATGGAAGCACAAGAATGAATTCTGACACTTTCGAAATCTACATTGACAATCGATTTGTCGCATACAGGGTGTCCACAACTGCGTGACAAATTACACAATCTTCAAAGTTGAAAAAGTTCTTTTTTTCAAATGTAATGCCCTGTATATTATAGGATGATCAGATGCAGAATTTAATTCTGCACCGATTCGCTATGACTTTCCCTATACCTAGTTCCAACGATTTTCTTGTTGTCAATATTTTCTGTTTTAATGTAACGAACGGCTACTGTGGAAAACCCTGTATAATATCCTCTTCCTTTTGCGTTAATAAAGTTTAATGCATTTCGAAAAACATTTTTCCAAAATTTTAAAATGCATAAAAAAGACAAATAAATATAGAGTCATCAATGACCCATTTCGGGATCCCTCGTATTATGATTGTTTTGGGATTCTGAAGGTTAAACAGGAAATTTTATTAAATAATGTACATACTACGAATTTTTTTAATAACAACAATATTATGATATAAACCCTGAATTATGATTAAGAGCGACATAAATAACTTTATGCACAAACATAGGAACATAAGATATATGTATTAGAGTTATGAATATGAAAGATATATTTTTGCGAAAACAAATTTCCAATTTGACATTGCGTCCGGTAATAATTTACAGCATTTGCGCGATGCAGTAAAAGTAAATTCGGACCTACGTTAAATCGCCTGCAGAAAGCTACATTGAGCGAGAGCGTATTTATATTTATAAGAGCGCGTTTTCGTGTGATGATGCTACTTACGGCGGTGTTTTCTTTTTTTTTGTAAACGTCTTTTCCGTTATAAACGAAGCCGCAACGTTTACTATAGGCATAATACGCATTTCGATATGCCGCAAAATCCGCGAGCAATAAAAACCGAAATACAGTTTTATTTCCGAAAGACTAAACAGTACATTATAAACACACATTATACACACTTAAACCTCATAATATTTACGGCGTCGTAATTCACCTCGCTATAAATCTGTCCGAAATAACTGGCCGTTAATCAACATTGTTTCTATGATGTACGCTTGCATTTAACTACAAAGATAATAATTCCGAAACACACAATACGTAATAGCGCTGCAGACATAGTATAACCGGAATACATAAATACCATATAATAAGGAAGTATCCTTTAACGATTTATCGCTTCATTGTAACACTTTAATTATCGTTTTCTTAGGCTCATCTATTGATGTATCTGCGTAAATATCTTTCTGGGCAAGCGTTAGAGATACACGAATTGCTTTCATGTGTACTAAGAAAGAGACATACTTGGGTATTTAGGAACGGTTACTGTATCATCAAAAGAGTAAACGTTTTCCATCTTCGAGTGAACAGTAACTCTAAATGAGCTTGTGCATGTATAATTACCAATAACACATAGATATTATGCGTATATATGCGTGAATAAAATTTAAAAACACATCTGTAAATGCACACCTTAGTATATTATGAGTAATTGGTGAATGGGCTATGGCTAATTGTAAATGAAACAATATTGACTGTATAGCTTTATTGTAAGCGACAAAATTACCGTTCTCTTAATAGTGTATCTCGCAAAGAATACTACAACATGCAGATGTTATTTATGTAAACATGTGGCCGCTGTAGGTAAAGAAAGCTAAAAGTATTATAATGCCATTATGTATAAGCATGGTAGGAGAACGCGTTGTACCACTTTTATATGTGGGATGAAAGATTGATGCAAAATGGCTCACACTACAACCTATTGACGTATATACACTCAAAGAAATAAAAGGTTGGCCACTTTTAATACGTTGTTATATGGAAAGATCACTTCTTTCCATGGCTCTACATAGATACATACAGGATGGCGTATTAGTGCGTGGAAGTTCTATATATCCGACATTATAAAAGTTATTAATTAAGAATAATTATTCTTTGCATTCTTAAAATCTGCTTACTCCTACGAGCCTTTCCATATAGGGTCTGCTGGATCTATACCGAGTCTTTCAAACGTTATAACCATTTTTACGTCTAAAATAAGATGTATTCAAAATCTTAGTTCCGGTAAGAAAAAATATATACGACCTTTTTCGCATCATTGCATGGTTGGGCCACGTCCTCTATTTTAGTTGGTTCGAGAATTTAACAAAACGAAAATTTTTTGTATACAAGGTGAGTCAAAACTCGGATCCTTAATTTTCTCATTAAATTTAGACGGAACACTATATTTTTTATGACGTTTTGATAGATACTTATCGGCTCTTTCGTTTTTGTTAACCATTCGCTATACCTAACTCTTTGGGTTTAGAAGATATTTCACATTTGAAATAAAAAATTGAGAGGGGATGACATCATAAATGTTTGCTTAATCAGCGATCAATGTAAAACGGCAAAAGTAACTACGGTTTCAAGAAGACAGTGCCACAACACGTACATACGTCCTGCCAAATGAAAATGTATTGCTAGACATATCCTGATTTTTTCTTCAGGGATAATTGAATACTCCTGATAGTAAAACAACATAATGCTCAAATGGAGATGAATTTAGATCTAGGTGATCTCTCGGACATCAACCACAACGTTTGTATTTTGCACAACAATATACTGACCGTGATCTGGAACATACATATCAAATCCGAGCTCGACGCCTAGTTATGACTCATCATCCAGTTTCAGTACGTCCAAATGTAGATTTCAGAAAATTAATGTTTCTGTTACTAACATTTGAATCCATAGAGACCTAAATATAGACCAAACATGCTACGAATAGGATGCTCCGTCTGAGAATGCTCAGGAAACTGGATTTTGATAAAGCACCATGACCCACGAGAACATCACATTTTTTTTTTGAACGAAAAGAGTAAGACCAAGATCAGGCTGCTTCTGAAGTGTACTCAATAGTCCTCAAACTGTTAGGTTGAAGATCTCCAATTTAAGTTAGAAAGACTACAGAATGTTTGACCCAACCTTACTTAGAGAGTCTGGGGAATGATTCCCAAACTTGTTGCTCTATTTTAGTTGTTTCCAAGAATGATATTATGTGAAGGTGAGCTTATAATAGTCATAGGGGAAACCATTATTTGGTAGTCAACACTGTTCAAAAGGAAATTAACATATCTTGAAAGTAATTTGTTGATATCTCATTGCTACTATTACCAGGAGTTGGTTTGCTCCTCAGAGATCATTTATGCCACATATTAGGATGCTATGTTGTACTTATTCGACGTCGAACAAATTGCCAAAAACTGTCTCTGTCGAATAGATCCAATTTCTTTGAGAGAAATTGCTGGGTGTCATGGAAGTGGACTGCTTAGTTTTTATTTGTTTGTTTGAACATTACCTCTGCATTGCTCTCCTTTATCCAAACATAATTTAGTTATTTCTTGACGATTTTTACTGCTTTTATACTTACTTATACCTAAAGAAGTTACAAAAGTAGTAGAAGTAACAAAAAATAGAATAATTGAAATTATTATTTTAAGCTTTGACCAAATTTCCAAGAAGTTTTGATGATTAGCGAAATTACTTATAATGTGTTAATCATTGTTTAGTTCTGATAAAGCACCATGACTTATGCGGACATCGCATATTTATTGGGACGAGAACAGCAAGACCAAAATCAGGACGCTGCCTCTGAAGTGCACTCAATAGTCCTCAAACTCTTAGGGTGAAGATCTCCAATTTAAGTTAGAAAGCCTACAGAACTATTTGCTCACATTTGAAATAAAAAATTGCTTTTTTTTTAAATTTTATGCTGTACAAGAAAGGAAAAAGTATACTAAACAAAATTGTCAAAAGGTTGACCGATAACGGTAATACAGTGTTGCAGTCGTAGTTCAAACGATCCACTAACAGTTCTGCATTAATACTTTTAATAACGAAATTTTGTATTAAAATGGTCATAGATTAATGCAGTGTTATGCACCCGAGCCCCATTGTGTAAAAATCACATTCTTTGACGTACGTTCAGGGGTACATTTTCCAAATATACTTCTAAACTGTTCTGAAGAAAGTCCAAATAAACTTGACTATTCAGTCGTCCATCAAAGAAATGTGATCCAATAACGTGATTTTCACCTACGCCACCCGAAATGTTCAGAAGACCACCTCATTTATGCTATGTCTTCCCTTTTGTAAAATATTGCTTCATCTTGAGATGTTCAATGACATCTATCCGATCATAGATTTGTTGTTGATTCCATTCGTAAAATGCAACAGTACAAGGAAAATCTTCCTTCAACAACCCTTGGTGTAACCGAATGTGGTATGGCCCAGAGTTTAAGAATGCAAAAAAAGTATAGCGTTCCATAAAAAAAAAACATAAGGTACGTCTGGCACGCCGTTATAAAACACCCTCTATATGTGCAACTAATTTTAAGATATGAAGCTTAAGAATAACTACACCTTTTCTCAATGTTTTTTAATTAGTTTTATAATATTGGATATATCGAGCTCACACGGACTAATGCACCACCCTGTATCTACTCTGAGTCACGTGATAATGTAGCTGAAGCTATTAGAAGTAAGATAGAAAACTTTACAAATAATAGTTTGTCTTCATTAGCTTCCAAAACTTGTGTTACATATTTCTGTACAACCCTGGATTTTCGTTCATGTATTTGGCCACAATTAACGTACTTGGGTTTATGTCATGTACAATGTTTTCTTCTTTTTGTTCCTTTACAAGAAGTTCTTTAAAGATTTCGGCACCTGAATAAGGTACCACATGTAAAATCTAAAACGTCTCTTTAAACCAGCAACTTCCTCTGCTATTTAGTTTCTTCAAACTTCTCTTTTTTGGGAACATCAGTGAGAATTCGCCACTTTAGCTTCTTACTACCTGCATTCAGTACTACTCTGGATTAAGCTTTAGTACAACATTTCCAATGCATTGTAATTTTCTCCGACAGTCTAGTTGTAACACCATCAGATCGAAATTACTTTGGGAATGCTCAGGGTAACTAAACAACCTTGGCAGAGAGAACACAGTTGTATTATGCTTGGTGCCAGGAAACACTGGAATCACTGGCAACGAGAAATCTATTAGCAAAGAAAGACGCCAGAATATGCATACCAGAATCGCTTTGCAGAATAGGGAGCAGAAGCTCAGAGCAACCCTATCGGAAAATCTCCCTGGTCTGAGACACTTCAAGGTATTTCTTAGAAATGTCAATAAGCATGGAGCACTGCCACCTTGAGAGACACATAACAAGGATAAATTTGAAACACAATAACGACTGTAGGTTTTGCGGATTGGAGGACGAACACCTGATATCCAACTACATGGCTATTGGAGCAATTCGCGTCAGTTATTGTAGTAAAGCTGTCATTGACGAGGGAGGATTGGCCTCTTTGACACCATCACAACTATTAGATCTTATTAAAGCCCTTAATGCTGGATGGGAAGCCATAGCTGCGGATAAATTCCAGCATATAGCCCAGCAATTGGGAGGATTCTGAACAGGCTAATACTACTTTTTGGTATAAAAATCGGAATATCGTCTTAGAATTGTAACATCCACTTCTGGACAGCAATATTGTAACATATTTTGGGCAATCAGTTGAATATCTTTGTTAGTGAGAGGATGAAATGGCTAGCTTTGGCCAATATTCAAATCTTTCATTGCATCAACTTGACTTTTGGCAAAATCACTAATAGACCAAAACTACCAGTTGCCTTAATTGCTTCCATTATTATTGTGACTGTACTACTTACGCCTAATATCATCTCCTTGATATCTTTTGTAGTTAAAATCTTTAGGGATACGTGAACCATCTGTGAGCGAGTTTCAGTTTGGTATTTTTAGATTCTAGCTGGTGATATATGTTATCTTTCCAATATTTCTTCGTAGATATCAAAGACTATGGAGACATTTGTTTAGGTAGTAGTGTATACAATTTAAGACTGGTAGAATCAGGTTTATGGAAACATATATCGTTTCTATATTTAATTTCTAAAACCCCACAGCCACAATTTTCCAACCTGCCTTGGCATTTTATACTCAAGCGCATAGTCGCTAGATGCGTTCAATTAGAGCTGAAAATTCGTATCAATTAGCACGAATTTTTGATTGACTTGACCAAAACATATTGTAAGACGTCCTTTTCCTTTCGAAAAAATGCCTCACAAAATGGTTATTATGAACGCCATAGAAAATTGTGAGTGTTCTACTTGATTGGAAAAAGTCTTTAATTGACATTGAAGTTATGATGTTAGATACAACATGCAGACCTTAATCTGGCTCATCGTATATTCTAAGGAGTAAGTGCAACATACTTACATTGTGTATAGTGTTTTGCGGGAGAAAACTGATCTAGAACATTGGGATTAAGCTTTTGTTGATATCAACACTGTGGTTCAATGACCAGGCATGGAATTGCAAAACCATTCACTACCTTTTTTTCATTTTTCAGCCAGGAAAGCTAATTATCTTAGCGTGCTCATAACGAGTAACTTCATCCATCCGCTTTGGGTGTCAAAGCTGCAGACCATTCATTTCAACTTCATGGTATGAAGGTCAAACACTAAATGGAAAATAGATTATTTAGTACTCTAAGGAAGCATTTAGGGTGTGACAGGAGTAAGCCAATTCATATCTTTTATCATTAAGTGTTGAAGGACATTAGCTGCTGTCATAGTTGCATTAATTTGCAAATTTGCACATTGTTTTGTCCTTGATGTAGACATGCCCGGAATCTTCCTTCATCTCTAGCAAAATTAAAACTTTACTTAAAATTCTGGTAATACAGGCTAGAAATAGTAATGGTGGTAGTCTTAATTGATTTGGGCTTTTGGAAAGTGTATGACATCTCTGGAAATGCTTCTATGACTTTAGTCAGAGATCAAATTGTCACCAGATAAAACTACCCTGTAGCATCTCCCAAAAATAATCTTTACATGTAATTTTTATATTATTAAACAGTTGGTTACAATAGAATTAACAAAGATGTTCTCCAGGTTATTCTATCCATTTCAAAAATAAAAAAAAAAAACAAAATCAGATCTATATCTCCCATACTTAATTAATTTAACCCAATTTAACCGTCTCTAACGAACG
This sequence comes from Popillia japonica, assembly GCA_004785975.1. NCBI lineage: Eukaryota > Metazoa > Arthropoda > Insecta > Coleoptera > Scarabaeidae > Popillia > Popillia japonica. The sequence continues at coordinate 18,821 of SMLS01064949.1, forward strand.
ATATCGTTCTGCTCAATTTAAGTTTCCACAATTCAAGTTCCCGGCTTTAGCGGTACACACATATGAATAAAACGTTTAAGAATTATGCACTCCTTGGTATTTAATTGTATCTAATTTAAATACCGTATTGTTATGAAAGAATAGCTTTGATTCTAGTTTTTCTCGTTTAATTTTAAACGAAATAACTGCTTTTTTACGGTAGTACTACCTATAAATTCACAACCTTATTATATATTTGTGGTTTTCAAGTAAACATTTGCACCCCATTGAATTACCCCGCATGGATTGTATATCATTTGACCCTCGTATTATATGAGAAAAAGATGCATATTAAGATGGAAAGGATAACATAATCGACCACCATTCTTAAGCTTTTCATATTTAAATGTATCAAAACAGCTTCTGGCATTTTGCTGCGGCAGTATGCTGTAGTAACGATCCTATAGAGATACCCCAGATTTTTCAGATGTGAGAACACACATGGAGATGTTTTAAATTGGTAATGTAAGCTAATAAATACTAATTCTTGATTAGTGAATACAATTCTGGTTCACATTTATTAAGAATTCGGAAAGTACTATCTTCAGATTTTTTAATGCGGGAGTGCGGGATACACTGTGACCAACATTTAAAGTTTATTACTCCATTAATATCACTACAAACTGTTAACTATTAATATATCCTGTTTATTTGTTTTTATTGCCGCGATAAGTTTATCAATAATAGGGTTATAAAATCTTATGTCGCTTGTATGCGTTACATTCAATGGTCGTGTCCAACAAATTTCAAACCTTCACCGAGCGTAATTAACATTCAACAATGTATGCATTCATCTGTTGAGTTTAGTATCTATTTTTATTATCGTTTCAAGTGAAGAAAGCGCTTGAATATAAAAAAGGTGATGATAGTGGAAGGTTTAGTTATAGTTGGTTGATGTTATTTGTTTTGGTATGCGAGGAAATAAAGGCCATATCTGTTGTTCGTTGTTAATTTAGTGTTTTGCCTAAATATTGGAGGTAAGTCTTACAAATTCCTGACAGTTGTTTTATTTAAAGAATACTAGCAGAGTAATTTAGAATAATATTATACGAATGAAAGGAAGTATCTTAGACTCCCTTGAAATACTATTCAGAGCTAAATCAAACATATTAACATTATACTATACCTTGTTTTTTAATAAGACGAGTGAATTGAATATAGCCCGCCAAAATCGTCATATTTATGCTGCCAAAATTTGGTATTTTAGCGACGCCATATTGTAGAGATAGCTGATTGATTCATATTTCCTTAATTTTTTTTCTATAAAATTTTTGTGTTTCGACTACGTTTAAACAAGAATGTAACTTGAGAAACGTCTATGAACATGTGATTAAAGAAGAAGGCAAAATATGCAAGTTAGATGGCTTAAGAGATGATGTGGTGGAGCCATTTATTATTTTGTTTGGAAATGATGACACAAGCGACAGTGATATCGACAGTGATAGTGATTCTGTTGAAGAACTGTAGAATTATGTATTTAAAATATAATATTATTATTGTAGTTTGATGGACCAGGTAGTGCTTCTTTCTATTGTAATTTTTAATAGTACGTAACATGAATTTTAAATTTCTGAAATACAAATTTTATGTTAATATATTTGATGTACTACAAATATGTATACTGCAAATAATAAAATACATATTAAAACTATTATGCACTAATTTTTTTGTAAATGTGTTGTATATTTAAATTAATTTAATATTGAAGTGTAAATAGGGACTTGATTTCATTGTAATTCATCATTTAAATTTACCGCCAAATTAGCTGTCAGGTTAATTTGCCTAATGTCATGCGGATTTTACGATTTACTTCCCTTAATAAAAAACAGTATAGTAATCGGTCCTATAATTGCTACCCTAAATCTGTCAGTTTCGTTATTTAAAATGTAAATTAACTTCTATTACCATAAAAATAATGTGTCTGCAGCTATTAGCAAACACAATATACATATATGTATGTATATCCTATGCGGCACAAAAATAGAAAATGAATTAATCGCAGGTGTGTATGTATGTATATAACTGGATAATGCGCGATATTACCACATATGGTTTTGAGCCGTAGTTATTTTAGTCAATTAGCAAAAAAGAAACTAAACCTGTGTAAACTATAAACCTTGCTTTTGTACTGCTAGAGATCGGACATAATATCTTAACGTTTTTAAACACATCATCTACTCCATGCATAAACTATCTAGTTAGTACCTACAGACGATGATATGACTAGGACCAAAATTTCGTTTCGTAGCACAAACACGTTTTTTGGTATTACCAAACATCAACCCAAGAAATAGAACTAACGATAACAAGCAAGAAAAATGCCTTCGTTAGATAAATTCAGACAAATTCAGACAAACTCAATCAAAAACACAGTTAAGGAACCTGTCTCCAGTATTTTTCCATTAGCTATTTTCACTTACAATTTCCAGAAGACTATGTCAGATCTGGATTGGAAATCTTGTAAACCCAATAAACATACTCCTACTTCTACTTCACACCAAACTAAGTAGGAGCATTGTTTTGACACTCTTTTTTAAGGAGGGGAATGTTTCAACCATCCATGATAACTTTCTGGGGAAGATTTCAAAGAATTCAATTCAATTCTGACATTCGTAAACTAATAAAAGATCTATAATTTAAGACTAAAGCTATACCTAGAAAGGCAGGTTTACACTCATTGAATTAGGCTGAAGGTAGTATGCCAGTTTGTTGGTAACAAAGCGCTACAAAATTTGAAAAACGTCGACTGTTTTCAGGAAGGAACCTGTGAGCATGCCTGCCTATTGCTCCGAGCATCATCTACAATTTACGACAAAAAATAATATTAAGGAAAAAGACCTTGGCTGTCATTCAACAGTGTCGTATAGTTCTCGACAAACAATAAAATCTGAAATTTCAAAGTAATTATTGAAAGCATACTACAAAAGGTAAAGGAACTGCTTTTCTTAACGGACCCAAGTTGTAGTTACCAAAAAAAAAAATCATAAAACTAGTAATATTTGTGAATCTCTTAATTACAAATTGCTAAGATATGCTGCTCCAACCAAACGAGTGCAGTTTTGTGAAGAATTCTGAGCGATATTTCAGCAGCAATTGGTATCTGATCTTGGTGATAGACTGTTTTGATTTGGAGACTATCTCTGTGAGTAATTAACACAGCAAAAATGACGAGAAGTTCTCGTAGAACTTTCAAGTCTTTGCTTTTCCTCAAAGTATATATGCTGGACCCTTTATGAACAAAAGATTCTGTTGCAGCCATATTAAATCACCATTATTATCGGTGTCATAGTTCATTTTCGAAGGAGTATCTATTGAATTAGAACTGATTTGTTGTTGTATTGGATTAAGCTTCAAACGTTTTGTCTGGCCTTAGATTTTGCTTTATGATGCTGGACCTTAGACAAATACAAGGTTGTGCTCGAGCAATATAGAGACACCACTACCACCGGTTTTATAATTCATGATTTCGAACAAGATGGTATTGGATCAGAATAGGTTTGCTGTTGTATCTGACCTTAAATTTCGCCCTGTGGTATTGCACCTTAAATTAGTAGCAAATTGTGTTGCAGCAAATATTGAACCAGCATTATTTTGGTTGCATGGCTCAAAGTTTCGAACAAGGGGTTATTGGATTAGGCTGGATTTGTCCTTGTATCTGGTCTAGATTGCATTTTCTTCGCGTACGTTAGGAATGCTTTCCAGAGAATTAGGAAGCGTCAGCGAAGAGCAAGAGAAGCACAGAAGAAGAAATGTGAAAGAAATTAAAAAAAAATATTAGTCACACTGGAATGTTAGTATGATGGGAGACAAAACCTGAAGAGAATCTTTCAAGGACTATCATATTTGGATTCAGTACAAATTAAGCTTTGGAACTAATACAGTTTTGGAAAAATGAAGAAATGTTGTTGTGACAATAAATATTTTTTAAACTGTGACAAAGCAATTTGCCTAACAAAAAGTAAAAATGCATTTTATGTTATTTTATTTTTAATCACTTTCTAAAAGTTTTCTGATCTTGTTGTTAACCATACTTTACAGATCTGAGATAATACACTCCTAGATTTCACTCTTCTGAATAAAAGCAAGGAGTCAAAATCGTCTAATTTATTGTAAAAAATTGCTGATTTAAGGTTTTGGCCACACTAATTGGAAGACAAAACCGATACTAGCTTCTAGCTGAATAGATCCATAAGCACAAAAGTTTGGAGGTCCCCTGGTTGGAACTTCAGCCATTTGATCAGTATGTTTTTGCTATTCGCGTCTTTGTGATTGTGATTTGTGGGCATCTTCAAACCAAGTTGAACATTTGTGAACTACATGTAGAAAAGTGATACAGGAAAGAACTTGTTTTCTTGCCAAGAGCTATGTTGATTTTATTTCTTGGAAATCCCTTCCATGATCGTTCACATTACAAAGAGATGTTTATGGGATGTCTGATGTCAATTTCACGGTGTGGTTGTTTCTATCTTTAGATTTTGTCTGGGTTTTGCACCTGCAGATTTCTTCTAAGTTTCTAAATCTGCCAAGTATCATTCTAGATACTTTTATGTCTAAATATTTGGGCGCAATTCTTAAAGTATTTATCTTATTGTTACATGGGGTGTCTAAACAATCGGTTCAACTTTTGGAAGGTATAAATCCCAAAGATATTTATCTAAATTAACGTTCTTTTCTCCATATTTTTTTGAAATGCAGTTCCGCAAAAATAATAATCACCAAAGAAAATCTCTTTTTGATTTCCAAAGTTTCTTGTATTGCTCTAAAAAAATTGTTTTTTGCTGTAGATAATTTCGAATTTGAATAATAATTGAAGGTGACTTTTATGACATATTTGAAATTTTTTATCTGCGTTTACTTTGCCTGTAATTCGTTCTAGTCAAAATACTAAACCACTTAAAAAGTGCCCCGATAAAAATTATTCCTACACAAATAAATGCCAAACACACATCAATATTTACGATCATTTAAAGTACCATTCCGCTACCCCCTATTGTACCTTTTTTACACGTCACTGCTCTATTTAATTCAATAGCTTCGAGTAGGTATTGACACTTTTTGAAAATATGCGCCTCAACATCATGGCCGACTGCGACTTATCGCTTAATATATTCGTAAGGATTTCGTTTTTTTATTACCGACCAGATATATAGGTTCGGGGAGCCAATCGTGCCCCGTAGGGTCGACCATGACAAAAGATGAAGGACTTTTTAGGTGCAAGACTGCGTTTGACAGCGGAATTGTAATTTGTGAGTCCCCATAGTAAGGGATGCGTGCTATATAAGGTAAAGGGCGAGTGGTAAGTGACTGCGGAAAGCATCGGCGAAAGAGAGGTCTGGGAATATAGAAATGAAAATTTATAGTATTGAATGAAATATTAAAGAATGCAAATACAATATCTTTCGCAGTTATAAAATTGACTTATCGGCAATTTGTACTTTTTTTTTATGTTTTGCGCCGCTGTCGGATCCGATGCGCACCCTGCCTCGACTGCTGGTATTGCGCGTTTTTACGACCACTGGATTTATTAGGTAGCGAAGCGTAATTCGAATTTTTTTTATTCAGTTTGCCATTAAGGGGGCGGCTTTCGATTTTGAGGACGGCTCTCCATATAAAATTTCTCCGTATAAAAATACGTAGTTATAGCGGAATTGGGAATTGGCGCGGTTATATTTAGACATGACTCCAAGAATATTTTTAAAGATGATTGCTTTTAAGTATGTATAGTATGTCAAAAGATTAACATCATATTTTATATTGGCATCATTTAATGTGTCATCAAGTCAATTACAATTTCGATTTCGTTTAGCATTATGATTGTATTATCTAACAGAATTATGTATAACAAACTTGACATATTGCTTTCAAAATGGTATTATTATTCATATTCATATTTATGAAGATTAACCTTCAATAACCTTTCAATTTATTTGCGGCAATAGATATAACTGCGCAATTATTTTTATGGAAGAGTTAAGTTTGTATTACGCGTACCTTTAACATTAAATTGATAGAAACCTTACCCATTCCATGAACAGCTGAAATATCTTTTCCTAATTCTTTTATTTCAAGCTTTCTGTAATTTCTTGAGATTACAACTGTTTAACACTAGGATGCACATCCAAGGCCCAACGACCTATCGCATTCTCTGTAAGTTTCAATTTACATTTTCTTTGATTGCCTTGCAAACGTGTTTGTGTTCGTAATTAGGATGATTGTTTGGTGTCAAGTGAACATCTGGGACTGCCTGAAAAGCATAAAATCTCTGGCAAAGAAGGTTACTTTGACGTTGGTGCTGTAGTATAAGTGCATACCAGGCAATGAAGCAGCAACCAAGCTAGCAAGAAGAGGCTCTATAACGAAATTCACTGGACCAGAACAGGGTCTGGCAATAACTAAGACTCCAATACGTGGTCCACTAGCTGAGTGGTTGAAAGGTAGTTACACAGCAAACGGATGATGGGGCAGCCATCCCAGCAATTAGCAGCTGATGTGCTGGCTCTTAACCTCTTCAGACCCAGGGTATCAAATATGATACTTGTGAAAAATATTTTTTTTTCTCTTTCTCTCTCTTTAATCTATGCATTATCACGTCTTCGAATGTTTTGGGCTCAAACCACTAGAGTGCCTATTGTGTCGGATAACATCACAAGAAATCGTCTGTAGATGGTAATATGGTTTCCGCAGAAGAAAAGAGCTCTCCGAAACCTCATCTAAAGAGTACAGAATGGACGTTTGCTATGGTTTCAATTGACGAATAGATAATACCCTTTGCTAGCCAAGTCTTAATGAGGCAGTTTGTAGGTGGTAAGCCAAACCCGATAAGGCTAAAAAGCTTCGATATGGCTATACCCACTGGAATCCACTGGATTTTTACGAGGGTGAAGACTCACCAGTAAAATCAGTATTGTGAACACCGCCAGAAAAATCTTCCTAGCTAGAGCAGTAATGACTAACAGACCCCCTGAAGATACTGATCTCTAGTCTAACAATGAACTAAAGAAAAGAGATGCAGAAGTTAGGACCAGTAGTATATCAACATCAAGCAACCAACCATTGTTACCAATTCATTTAAGGGTGGAGTAGACCTTTTAGACGGAGTAATTGGTAAATATTCTTCTTCATCTTCCATGATATTGCTTTTGTTGTAGCAGCAGGATGGGTTGAGTGTAGGGAAAGTGCCAAAGCTTAAGGCTTATCTAGAAAAGAAATAATGGACTACCTTGACTTCAAATTTTTTGTTGCGAAAACACTGGTATTAGAAAATCAAAAGGAAGAAGACATAGGAGGTCATGAAATAGAAGATGGTGAACAACCATAAAGCAAGCAAATTTTTGAATAATACATGACTTTTTAGTTTTCCGTGGGTCTGAAGAGGTTAAGGGAATATCTGCATAGAATTGGAGTCTTTAAAGATGAACTTATCTGCAGATTATGCGCTGCATTGGAACAACGGAGACTGTCATTTTTGGAACGAACTAACCCGTCTACCCGAAAAAGATTTACCATACAGGTTATCAAACTTAGTAAAAGGAACTGACGTGTCTATGTAAATAAACCCACTAGGCCCAGAATAATACAATAGGCCATAGACTGCGGTGTTAGGATGATGCAAAAACCTGATCCGTCCCAGTATTAATATCAAATCAAAGTGAACGTCAACTGGTGCAATGGATTCCAGTTCAATACAAGCAATGCGTTACAGTGATAAAGATTACGAAGAAACTCATTTACTTTGGACAGAGGAATCTGATCCTGAGTTGTTTGTAGTAGGTAAAATTTCTGATAATGGAGTAATAGGTATTATGAATCTTTCAGAACAAGATTCAGATTTTGAACTGGAATCAAATCCTGGTGACTCAGGTAGTGACGAAGATGAATCTAGTGAAAAAGCTGTGGTCAGGTACAAAATGACAAAAAAAGTGAACCACCTCCTGGAAAAGCTCTACGTTGCAACATTATCTGCTCAGCACCAGGTCTAATAAAAAAGAATTTATGTGCTACACCAGTGATTCCCAAAGTGTGAGCCATGGCTCCTAATGTTTATGCCAAAAATCACAAAATTCCAAGAATTCAGCAACTTTTGTGTCTTTCATTGTTCCCTTTTAATCCGCATCTTTTGAAACGGCTAAAAAAGGAAAGTTTGTCCAATTTTTCAAGAAAGTTCAAAATTTAGAAAAACATCTAATGTATTAAGGGCGCCGCGGCAAAAATGCGATTATTTAGGGAGCCGCAAAGCGAAAAGATTGGGAATGTGCTACACCATTAGATACTTTCAGATAATTTGTTACTGACACTGTTATGGAAGAAATTATTATATAAACAAATTTGGAAGCCAAGTGATTTGAAAGTTCGAAAAATGGACATGGATAATGTGAAATGCTTGCATTTTTGGGATTGGTAATACAAGCAGAGAATAAAATCAATTGGGACGTCTCATTACGGGAATTGTTTTCTGAACAATGCTCACATACCATCTATTCCGCGACAATGACATTGAGAGGGTTTGAGATGGTTTGGAAGATATTTACCTTTCGATGACAAACGAAGAAAACAAGCTCGTTTGGAAACAGATATATTGGCACCAATTTCTTCTGTATGGAACTTAATTATTCAGCAGTGCCAAACATGTATGTATTGTTTCTGATGAAAACGTGGCAATTGATGCTAAACTGATTCCATATAGGGGCAGCACTCCTTTCAGTCAGTATGCGTCTAGTAAATCGGCCAAATACAGTTTGAAAATATTTTGGATAGATGGAATTATATACGTGGGACAGCCTAAAGCAGATGTACAAAGAAATCTTGGATTTGACAGTGTAAAAACATTGGTTAGCACCATTCAGAATACTGGCTTCAATCTTACAATAGACAACATCTTCACAATCTTAGAACTTACCAACTATTTAAGTGTTCTTTTATGTGAAAGTGTAAACATTTTTAGGCAACTTAGGGTTAATAACGTGAATAACATTGAGAATAGGTACATAAATTTCTGGATTTAGTACTTACAAGCAATAATTGCAACATGATCAATTATCTCTTGTTTAGGTTATTATCCTGCCATCTCCATTGATATTACACTTCTGTAGGAAGACGTTCTTAAAATATTTTCGACATTCAATAACCGTCAATACAATTTTCGTAGAGCAAACATTAATAAACTATATGCAGATCTTTTATTGCGTGATTGGACTCGACGAATTCAACATCATCAACGAGGCAAACATATTTGAAAATGTTGTATATGCCCAAATTTATCATAAAGTGAAGTCGCACTTGTCCAGATTCCAGCACGGATTTATACCAGGAAGATCTATCTAAAGCATTTGACACTATAGACCATAACATTTTGTTGA
>ML218078.1:0-12167 GCA_004785975.1 Popillia japonica
GGCTGATGTCTGTAAAGGGAAAGGCGATCCAATTACGAACCCGACCCTGGAGATTTTAATACAGTTAAAAGGCAGTTACAGTTTGCAGAAATGTTATTCGAAAAAATCCTCCTGTGGATAACGTACGGTATTGTTTTTTTGCTTATTATAGATACTTCGTAATTGGTAGCAGATACATGTCATGTAATTGGAAAAAACGCAAGTAATTAGTTATTACCTATTATTATTATATTGTTTTTTTTTACCTCTTATGGATTCTTTCAGACGTGAAAAGGTCTTTCTCAATTCAATTAGTAAGTATTGTTATGTTGTTTTCTATTGTAATAATTAACTACTTTGATTATTATTACTACCATCTCCTTATTCTTACTATTATTATTAAATTAAAATTAAAAAGCTATTAAATTAAATAACTAAATTAATTAATAATTAATTAATTAAACAAAAATAACTCCAGTCAACGGCGTGCACAGGAAAAAATAAAAAACCCAGATTATAATGTGAAAAATTTTATTCCTCAAAATTTATTGTAAAAACACATCACAAACATACACAACATATAATTACATTCATTTCGGCGTAACAACGCTAAATTTCAAACTGGAATTACAAAAATCACATCACAGCAATATCAAGTAGTGGAATGAAGAATTCAGCTGCTGGTACCCTTGGTTAGGTAGAAAAACAGAAGGGAGGGGAGAGTTGTTGATAAGATTAAACAATTGACAGAAGAAAACAAGTCACAACAACACTTATGTATGTGAAGAAAAAACATAGCAAAAAGGCGAACAATAAGTTGAAAGTGCCCAGTTAGAATCTAAACAATCAAAATCAAAGTGTACAGTAAAATGAAAACCGGTGGAGAGAACAAGAGGATTTAAAACTACAAGGAGACGGCAAAGGAACCAAACGGACAGCAAAAGGACATCGCGTTAGACAAACACACACATCAACAACTAAATTCGGAATTATAAGGTAAGGAAACCTTTTCAGGTCTAGATTTCCAATGTTTCGAAAGGATTTTCCGAGTAAGAAGCAGCTGCTCCTGTACATTGCTAACGAATTAAGGCAGTGAAAAAATGATGGGCAGCTCCAACTATTGTAATTTATATAGTTTAGATTGAAACTCGGAGGAGTATTGGAGAAATGTTGCCTAAGGACCAACTTGGACTCAGGTATTATACACAAACATAGCCTCCGTGATGGTGGTACAACAGAATATGTGGTTCCAACATGACGGCTATCTAGCACCTTATTTGTGGTAACGTGTGCATCATTACACCCCCGAGTCTAACCGAGCAAGCATGGAGCAGCATGGAGTGGCAATAATCTGTAGAACCAGTAATACGGAAAGCCAAGAACCGTCTTCCTGCTGTGAAAGTTCTTGCAACGATTTTTTTGGGTTACAGAGACGTAGTAGAAAGTTAATGCCGCCAACTGATTGATGCAGTGAAACTAATCTATCGATGAAAAAGGCAAGACATGCCTATTCGAAGTGCGATTGTACTTCACGACAATGCTTGGTCAGACACAGATGCATTAACCCAAAATTAAAAAAATTAGACAAAATCCGTTGAAAAGCATTGGAACATCCGTCCTATAGTCCCGATCTGTCATCGTAAAACTACCACATGTTTGGGCGCACGAAAAAGGACTGGAAGGTCATCATTTCGATGACGACGAAGATTTGCATATTATACGCAGATTATAGCTATAACAACCATAAATTTCAAGCTGGAATTACAAAAATCATCTTTAAAAATATCAAGTAGTGCATTCGGGAATTTAACGAGTGGTAGCCTTTAGTGAAATAGAAAACAAAAGAGAGGGGAGACTTGTTTAGAGGTTTTAAAAGTTGACGGAAGTGAACAAGTCACAACAAAACTTGTATAAAAGAAAAAGCATCGCAAAAGGCGAATATTAAGTTGAAAGTGCCCAGTTAGAATCTCATCCATCCAAATTATAAAGTGTACAGAAAAGGAGAACCGGCGGGAAGAAATAGAGCGGACAGCGGAGGATCACACACATACACTCACCATACAATTAAATTGGGGATGAATAAGGTAAGGGAAAAGGAAAGGCAGTTTTTAGTTAATCATTCTAAAAAAACTGGTGTCGGTTCTGTCAAAGATTTTGCTGACTCTATTGGAACCGGTCCTCCTTTCGAGTCCTGTTTTATTCTGCTGTTCATCTGCAGGAATATTTTTCGCAGACCAAGTAGGGGGCAAAATCCTCAAGACGTTTCAATTCGTGCTTTATTTTATAAGTCTCTAGCCTGTTATAGAGTCTTAATAGTTGGTGGCAATCTTTATAAGAGGAGGGGCTGGTCAGTAAAGTTCCACATTTTTTTGATGAATTTAAGTAGAAAATGATGATCTGTTAGTTGGAATTTTGTGGAGGTGGTGAGACATGCTTAGTATATTTGTTAGACTGGGTAAAAATAACTGAAAACTCTAGATAATTCACTATAAAATAGTGTAAATGTTGGTGCAAGATTCTGTAATAAGCAGTATAGTGTGTGCAGAATTTTCAGATCCAGAATTTTGAAGCTATCAATGGATAAGTATTCTCAAATTGAAGCAATACCATTTCATCAATAAATTTTACTTTAGAACTAACCAATATGTTTCCTAGAATGTCACAAGATTAGGAAGCTCACCAAAAAGACGGTTGTGAACAAACTCCAATATTTCAAAGTGTTAATACCGATAATCCTCTATACGATCTGTTTTATGTCGTAAAGTGAGATTTCAAGATACACTATCGAAGGAATTTAGCTAGAATTTCCTCCATAAACGGCTTCTGACAACGTCTAACATAAATCAGTGTTAAGTTTTTTCCTTTCACTTTTCGCCCTTTCCGAAAAGATGTTCCAGACTACGGCGAGATTCGATGTAGCGTGTTTAATGTTGGCGGATACACTATAAATGATATTTCACCTAAGCCGTGCCGAACGTTTATAATATAAATCGTTCCCCGTTTGCTACATTGAATCGCATCATTTTCCTGAAACAATTTCGCGAAGATATCCGTAAAGATTTAGTTTCGTCGCCGTGGTTTATACCTAAAATGATCATCGGACTAATAAAAATTTTTCATTCCTGCAAAACTTTTTAGAGGTGCGTCTAGCGACAATGGTCTCTTTTAGTCATTTCAAGCGGAAACCATACGATAAAGCATCACAACCTGAAAATAATGAATTGCCCGTTTTCCGACAGATCGACAGGACCCTTCTTTCCGACCGGTGGTAGCGGGAAATGGCGTTTTGTCGGTCCAATGAACTCAAAACGGCAAACACCACCACCTCTACCACAACAGCCCAGACGTAAAATGATTTCCCGGATGGCAAATATCCGAAGGCGGGCCTTTACGCGGACGAAACTACCGTCAATTAGGGATTACGCGGGGTGCGTTCACCCTTTGCACGTCACTGAACTTCAACGTCGAATTAACCACCAGGCGACGTATTAGTTGATATCCATAATTTGCTGGAGTCGGTTTCGAGATTCTAGGGAAAAATCCGTGATGCGTAGTGGTTTATCGCGTTTACGCTCGAGTTCGTCTAGTGGCAGACGAATTTTAGGTAGAATTGGTGCCAAAATTGAGATATAAATTGTAAAAACATGTTAGTAGGAGTTGGTTCCTTTAATTTAAGATCAAGTGGAGTAGCAGAGATAACATAATAACTAGAATTAGCAATTTTATCAACTAAGTTCGTTAATTCTGAAGCCAGCAGTTCAAAGGTCATTCCCTCAAGTGATAAAGATGCAAATTTTGTTTACAAAGATGGTACAATAAGTGGGGAAGCCTATGCTGCCAAAGGGAGTTAGAACTTTCCTAATTATGATAATAGCATGAGCATGGAATTTCAGGTCTTTGAGGCGTTGCACCCTTACTCTGAATTTGCTGCGCTTGCTTTTATGATTTGCAAATTGCAGTGGTGGTTGTTGAAGTAGCAGGCTGCACAGTCTCTAGTTGTGATGCAGAGTTCGAACGCTTGTTTGGGCGTTTATGACACTCAATTCGAAGAGCTGTCATTGTAGTTTGAGAAGCAATACCGTTTGGAAGCTGCCGTCACCCGTTCCAGTCCTGCAAAACAGGAACATCATAGAAGCTAGCTCTTCTGGTGGCTACCCTCATGATGATTGCACTTCAGATATGCTTTCGTTCCATTAGAACATTATATTCCTTTCTTTGTCCTCTCAAGCACCCCTCTTGCGGTGTTCCAAGGTTGGGCCAATTGCTCCTTTAACCTTTTTATCTTTATTAAAAGGGGTTCTAGGCCGTTCAGAATGCGACAGTCTCAGTTCTTCTCTATGGGTCCAGCTCTCCAAGATGTTCGATCGAAAGACCATTGTCTTTTGGCGATCTTCTTCTGGCAAATGCCAAAGCATGTTCACTGAGAGTAAGAAATTTCGGATTCCTAAAGATTCGGGCATTACTGACGAACCAGGACGTCCCAACAATTATTCTGAGCACCTTGTTCGAAAGGATATTGAACCATCTGATCTGAGAGATGCTAGCACTGAACCAGGTTAGGTAGGGAGAGATTTTACCAAATGAGAGAGGGTACAGGGCATCTGGCATTATGGCGCAGAAACTTAGATGTAGAAATGTTACCGAAGTATCACCTTGGTGTTGATTCTGAAACCACTTACTAATTCGATGAAACGGTTTCCAACTTAATCGACTGATTAAGAGATTTGATGGCGAACATAGTCATTCCAGCATAGTTGGAGATCAGGAAGAAATTGTGGGAATGTGTGTTTGACATAGTTCCAAGTAACGTGTTGAAGACTGAAACGGTAGGTAAAGAGCCATGGATAATAGATCACGAAAAGTACTAGTTAATTCCTTACAATGATGTTGAGTACAACACTGAAACTTTGACCAAAAACACAATTTTTCAATAAAATTCAATCAAAATAGCTGAACAGGATGTAAACTTAGGTGGAGATTCCAGCTGCGAGCAAACCTCCCAAATTTGCTGCACCAGTAGAAATCCGTCATAGGAGAAGTAGAACACAACAAGGTGCCAGCAAAAATTTACAGAATTCACTTAAATAGATCTTGTAAATAATGTCATTAGAGCATGTTGGTTTTGTTTTGAGCATTTTATGGGTGAAATAGTGCTTGCAGTGTTTAAATTCTTCACTAAAATTTCCAATGACAAGCTTGGATAACCTATACCATACGCCCAATAAAATCATCAAATCTCAAGTTAGCTACAGTAAAGACTAAATTGTAAAAGAGTTACTAAAAATAGACAACATTTTTGCAACCTCTAATACGTCTGCGTCTATAATTGTGTATGGTGTGAGATGTTTTCCACTGAGTTAATAAATATTGTTGAATTTGGCCTTTAGCACTTGCTACACATCAACAAGATTTAGCTCTCTTAGTACTTCGACAACTTGGAAACTGGCATGAAAAAGTTTAGACTTACTCCAAGTTGAATCTTTAGTATGCTTCAAACAAACCTCCATTGCAAAAAAGAAGATTATCAAGGCATTAGTAGTGGGCCAAACAGTGACCACTACTTCTTAATAGCGGTTAGAACCTATTAGCAGTAGTATACCCTCACTTTCATCTAGTACCTGAGACGGTTCCAAGAGCATGCAAAACCTAGTGAGAGCAATTCGATTTTGCTAATATTTGATAATCATATATCCATATATCTTGGGATGTATGTTTGGAACCAGTTAGCATAGCATAGCATGTGCATGGAATTGGGCCTCTTTGATACGTTGCTACCTTACTCTGGATTTGCTCCATGCTTTTATGATTTGCAAGTTACAGTGTTGGCTGTTGCAGTGGCAGGTTGAACGGTCTCTGTTGTGATGCAGAGTTCAAATCCTGGTTTGGGCGTGTATGGCATTCCCTTGGAAGAGGTGTCATGGTAGTTTGAGAAGCAATACCGTTTGGAAGCTGCTATAGTTACCATCACCCGTTCCAGTCCTGCAAAACAGGACCATCATAGAAACTAACTCTTCTAGTGGCTACCCTCATGACGATTGCACTTCAGATATGCTTCCGTTCCTTTAGAACATTATGTTCCTTTCCTTGTCCCCTCAAGCACCCATTACTGTGGGCCAACTGTATGTGACCACTACTTCTTAATAGCGGTTAGAACCTATTAGCAGTAGTATACCCACACCTTCATCCAGTACCTGAGACGGTTGCAAGAGCATGCAAAACCCATCTCCCTATATCTTGGGATGTATGTTTGGAACCAGTTAGGTTTCCAAAATCAATTTGCTTGTCTTGTTGGTCCACACATTTGAGGAAATTTTGGTATTCAGGAGATGCTTGCAGCATTTATTGTGGTGGCGAAACATTTCAGGAAACTGAGACAAAGCAGGCACCGTTGAGAATGGATTGCTCCTCCTATGACATCTATGATATTGGAGAAGGTGGTTCTTAGATTTGCTCGCTTAGGATGTTGAAGCTTAAGCTGAGTTTATGGAATTTAAATGAAGCTAACATCAGAGCAAAAAGCTCTTGTTTCTGAATTTGTTGATGTGTAGAAAAGTGATTAAAACGAAGACATTTAAAGCTTGATGGAATGAGATTTTGAAGTTGTGTTTTCAAGTGATTCAGACCCAAATATCCAAAATTCTTTCGAAGATTATGTCGGTATGATCAATTGGGTTGCTACAGTTGATCATTTGGAGCCCTTCATTGCTGGTACGAACTAATCTTCAAACATCACTGATAGGGCTAGGATTTTAATCAAATCTAACCTTACATTTTCGACAATCTTGTAAAAACTTGAAATTGGGAGACTTTGCCACCACCTAAAGAGATTTTAATTACTAACGAGAATTTATTTAACATCATCATTTAATCCATCTATTCGGATAAACAGCTTCACCTTACACTCACTGAACTAGACAGCCGGTTTTCTAAAACGGACAGGGATTACCAGAATTCGAGTTTCCCTTTAACAGCACTCCACTCCACATTCAGTATTATAGGAGTGTCCGTTTCCGTTCAACTGTTCCTGACCGTTTCCGGACGGACTTTCTCCAGATTTTCAACGAAACCCAGATCGAGTAGCGTTTCAGAAACCTGGCTGGCCTAGCGGGATTTATGGAAATGAGAAACGTCTGTGTATGATTTAGAATCGGTTTGGAGTCGACGGCTCTTCCCCTTCAAGCCTCGTCGTGTCGCGTCTAGGGACTTCTTAGCTTGCGGGTTTATCCTACGAACGTTTCGTAATATTATGTATACAGTATGGCGGTTTCTGCTGGATAAATCTGGTTAGATCGCTTTAGTTTGGGATGTTTGAATTATAATTATCGCGTTGAAATAATAATAACAATAATTGTTTGTGTTTATTCTCAAGTTGGCGATCTGTGTGTCAGTAATATACGTTCAGAATTTGCTTAAATAAATATATCCATATATTCGACTTTAGGAAGCCATTTTCTTAGATTGGCACCCTGCGGATTTACATTTTAATGGCGCGGAATTTAAAACACAGAAAAAGAGAAATACTCCCTTCGAGTAATGTTATTCCATTAACACGACTTTGAAAGGACCTCGATCACACAATCTCCCTCTAATTAATGCCAACTCGGAAACGACCTATAAATTTTAATGTATCTATTAAACACATTCGAAGCGTAACTAACACCCATCGTTTACGTCACTATTGATGACCTTCTAACTTAATCGGCCACTAAAACTGTCAATTAAACAAATAATCCCCGGGAAACGTATATCATGACGCAATAAGTACGTGTTTCGTCTTTGCCCGCACCACTAAACGGCCCATTTCATTATATCTCTTGTTACAGTCTAGGAACGTACAACGAAACGCCTTTAGGTGTATACCTTCATCGGCGCCATCTCTCTTCTTCACCAATTACTTACGGCCGCGTACCGATATCGTTTCGATGGCAGTAAAAGCCCTACGGCTGTAATTCGTCACCCATCAGTTCGAACGCGGGAGGGCACTTCATTAACAGTGACCGCAATCTCTCAAATGAAACGGGAGCCCTACTGAATTACGCTAATACCTAGAAATGTTGAACTTATGCGTCGGTACGCTGGAGGCGGTGGGAAATCAAACCGCAACGCGAAATCGTATCGAATTGTAAAATCTAGTGAAGAATTTAATGGGAATTGGTACTTGAGGTTTGGTCGTTATAAATCTGACGGTTCATGTAACTGGAACCTCCCAACAAATCAAAATGAAAAAAATTATACCAGAAGTAGAAGACTTCGTCGTCCAGTTGTAGTAATTCTGACCCACACAATAGTTCATCTCCAAAAAATCTTACACTGGTCCAACATTACAAAACTAAGACAGTCAGGTAAGTTAATGGCTGTGGCAAAATTTCTACTGGACCTTAATAAAGCCTAACCTTACATCCTAAGGTTAACCCACCATTGCCTTAGAGAAGTGGAAAGATGGACCGAGCTCGGAAAAAGCGTCGCCATCTTCTCGGACAGCCAAGCAACACTTAAAGCTATTAGTTCAGCAAGCGTTGACTCCAAACTGGTTTAGGACTGCGTTAATGCCCTAAACGAGCTGGGTTCCTCGGTTTTCAGCCACGAGGGCGTGAAAGGAAATGAGGCGGCAAACGATCTGGCCAGACAAGGATCGTCGAGGCAATTCGCCTGGCCTGGCCTACCGTTCGGCACCACCAAATCACAAATCAGGAAATCCATCAACGATTGGATACACAATAGGTCCAGGGATTGGTGGCACAGATCACCTAGGCAAAGACAGGCAAAGGAGTTCCTAAAAGAACAGAAGCCTGAATTCACCAGAGACGTACTAGGTAAAGACAGGAAAACTGTTAAAAGTGTTAGTAGGTCTGTTGACAGGTCACTGTAGACTAAAGAGGCACATGTACAACATAGGCTTAGCGGAAGATGCCATGTGCAGATTCTGCAAGGAGGAGGAAGAAACCCCAGTCCATATAGTGTGCCACTGCGAAGGCCTGGCAAGAACAAGGTTTCTAATTTTGGGCACAGAGTATCCCACAGCACAGAGCTACATACAGGTGCCGCTTTTAAGGACGTCAAGCCTCATAAAAAGGGCAAAGTTAGAGGGCGCCTTCTAGGTTTACTGGGGATCACAATAGACCGGGAAGGTCGCGGTGAAAGAGGGCCGTAGGGCCACCCCTAATCTAATCTAATCTAATACATCCTAAGGTTATACGATACCAGTGGCAACTTTTTAGATTGTTTTTTTGCACTTAACGCAGCACGTGCTACTTCGACATCTTGAAAGCTTTAGCCGGGGATGAATCCATTAGTAAAAGGGGCTAATGGCCGACCCAACCACCCTCCTACTGACTGCTGCATAAGTTGTACCATTTTTGTGTCCACAACGTACAAACTTAATAGATGCATAGTATTATACCAGATGACCATACTAATACATATGTCCTTTTGCCAAAATGTTATCTAAGTATATTTTGAGATGTCTGTATGGCTTTTACACAATATAATACTGAATAAATTTCCTCATTTCTTCTCCTCATTTTAACCTCTCTACCACCGCCCTTGTGCTAATCTTAAATAAAGCAAAAATAAGAATTATTTAAGCCTTTTTTGTGAAATTTAAAATATTGCACCAAAATAGAGGTGGATTCCTGTTAGCTTAGAAGATCGTAAATTCTAAGGACAAAAAATGGAGCAATACTATCTCAAACTGAAATGAAGAAACAATTTTCAAAGGTAAGTCAGAATAGAATTTTGGAACTTTAAAACTATGAAATTTTCTAACTTGATTCAATAGTTCAACAAAAATCTGTGACAAAAAGTGTCTAAAGCAGCTAAAAAGCTGTTCAATAGCAATATTCCAAAAACCACCCACCAAAAATTACAAAAAGGGTTACAGTTACTCTAACCAACAAAAAATAAGTCATAAGAAATATAAAAATTCCCAAAAAATCTCCAGAAATATCCAAAATCCTCCAGTTATCCCAAAAATTTATCTTTGTGATATTATAAAATTACTAAACTTCATTAATTAATAAAGGTGATTCAATTTGAAAGACTCATTTCGACTCCATTTACTATATGTAGCTAAGATTAAAGGTTTTTTTTAAAAAAAAAAGAGAACTATTCAGAGAGGTTGCAAAGAAAATTACCAAAACCCAACCAGTCAATCTCGATGAAACTCCACCTGAAGCAAAACCAAATCCCAATTAAAATGGAAGCATCTACTAGCGAAGTTTACGATTATTATATAATGGTGAAGTTAATAACGCGATTACCACTACATTTCATTTGAGAATGCTTGGATTCTATACCAAGTGACTATCAATGGTTGGCACAATTATTTACTTTGACAACACTGAAAAATTGGCTAGCCTGGTTATTCGTTGTAGATATTATTTAGTGAGTTATAGTAGTTGGTACTATATGGCTGTCACTTTGACAATTATCTGACAAATTTAAATTTAAAAATCAGGCGCGCTAACATAAAATTATAGAAGTGTTGCCACCTTAAGTGGCATTCATGGCAATCATTTATAGTCGACCAACAGCTTTTGTTATTCCTCCAAAAAGATTTACATTATTTTAACATTTTTGTAAATATTTCTAGAGACTATGATAGATGTTTTTGCAATTATGTTGGATTTTTCTTAAACAATAGGAATACCAATAGGAATTCTTTTTACTATATATAAGAAATGAGGTAAAACTGTCACCTGTCAGTCAGATAATAATCTGACAGATCAAAATTGTAAAATTGAGTTTTTCTGTTGTATCATGGCTGTTAGTTTTTTGCTTAAGTACATTTTCTTTCACCAATCGTAACATTGCATGACTTGACAGTTTTCTTGCGTTTCCTCCCGATATGGTTGTCCTTCTTGCCCAAAATTGTTGTCTGGTTATATTAAATTCTGTAGCTGTCTTGTGAGGGATGTTTTCGTATCCTCTAATTGAGTCTTTTTTTAGAGGCCTCTACTTATGCATTTTCCTCTAATTCGTTCACTATTTAAGACAGTACCACTATTAATCTTAAGTAATTAAACTGTATGTCACTAAACGAAATTGAAATCGATTGAAAGTAAGTCTAAAGTAGAATTTAACCAGATGATATCACTGTAATCTACGATATAAAGTTAAATTTAATCGTTTGGATATACTACACTTCCATTTACTGCATTTTACGACCAGATACCGATTCACATAAACACACCATTCGAAACAATTCCCACTGTAACCATCTTCTTCGGTTATAAACTTGACAAAATGTTACTACTTGATTTACTAACACATACATACGTGACAGGTTACCTGTAGAACGTTTTCCAACAACTATTCTATCAACGTTTGACCCTAAGATCCCAAATAACCTCCTCCAATTGCGAATTTCCCGATAAATTATTTATTGGAAACTGTCAAGATAAATGTTCGGTTAATTAAACTTCTTGGTGTGTGGAAGTGTTTGATTTATTAGGTAGAAATAATAAAACGATGGCATCGAGAAGTTGAATTATTTTGAAAATTGGTTATCACTCGACTAACTCATCGTTGGGAAATCCATTTCATATTAAAAGCAGAATATATGTACAGCATTCCACGCGTACGAACGTATATATGCATATACATATACCTATCTATATATATGGAGATAATTAAGCTAATGGCGTCGACGAAATTGTAAACGGCATTTCGTTCTGCGGTGATTGAACATCACATTGCCAGCCGCAACTCAATTAAGATTGTTAGCGGTCAAGTAGGCTCTCGACTGACAATAAACTTGTTCAGATTTTCGTACATTACAGTACAGCGAATTGAAATAGATTATTGATTGTCGCATGCTTTGGAATGGCTTTCTCCTGATTCTAACTAGAATGTGTTTGTCCAAGAAACAGATTTTGTTTTTTTTATTACCACTTTTATTACCACTATCCCCAATTGCCCCACCCCAAATCAAGAACAATGATAGCCGAGCAAGGGACTGGAGTATGGCAGTCTTTAAGGAGGAATCCAAATCTATTGAAGTATCATTGACTGAGTTTCGCCGTGTGGTCGTCGTAAAACTTGAGGTTTCGTTGATTATGCTTCCAGCTTTAGTCTTTAGAACACATTTTAAACATTTAAACATACTTTGAAGACATCAAAAGATTCATAGTGTTGGTATCTGTATGGATATCGAGACTTTGATCCCTGGATTTAATAAGTTATAGAAC